>CAUYRH010100126.1:0-15192 GCA_963574655.1 Perodicticus potto | reverse complement strand
TTAGCTCTATATTAGGGCTGAGTACATTGGATACTTTTTCTTCCATTCTTGAGATACTTTGCTAAGAAGAATATGTTCCAGCTCCATCCATGTAAACACAAAAGAGGTAAAGTCTCCATCTTTCTTTAAGGCTGCATAGTTGTCTGCTAATTCCTAAACTGACAGATCTACCTCCATACTTACTTTAAATAATTTAGTGCACATTGATCTACTGAAAAATGTCATTTTGTTAAGTGTCTCAACCTCCTTGTCAGAGCCTTTCCATTTCATTCCCCAATAAAGAATACTAGGAGCTGGCAGAGCAGATCCTGGACCATTTAACTATTAAATCCTATTAGCTTACTTTAAGATTTGGAATCTAAAAATACAGTCTCTTGGCCCTTGGACCTTATTGACCTGGCGCTGAGTCTCAGCCACACACACCATCATACACTCTGCCAATTGAACCACATCATTCCCCTTTCTCTGCTTGATGAATGTTAATGTGGTTGCTAAACCATAGCACAACCATCAGTTTCCCAGTGCAGCCTTTTCAAGGTACAGAAACCAGTAGTTTCTCCATCCTAGAGTGGTTTGTGTCACTATTATTAGCTCACTGTTACCTTCCAGAATAAGCTAGAAGCTTCCATATGTATCACCTCCCTTATTTTTCACCATACTCTGATGTTGGAAAAAGAAATGTTATTGAATTTGTCATATTTTCCCCATAGTTCTAGCTTTCTCTACCACTAAACTATAACTTTCTTCAGAAAGAGAACCACATCTTCACTCATTCTTTAATCTAAAAAGCATTTGCTGAGCCAACTAGGTGCCAGGCACTACACTGGGCACTGGGAGAGAATAAAAATTAAAGAAATCCTGCCTAGAGGTGCTCACAACAGAGTTGGAAAACAGGGATTGTTGGTGGAAGACCTGCAGGCAGATAAAGAGCAGCAAAACTTGTCCATCTCATTTCTACACCCCAGGTCCGAACAGCTGAGTGAACATGTGAGAGGGAGAAATGGAGAGAAAGACCATTGAGTCCAGCAAAACCAACTCAGGACAGAGAGGAACAATATTACAAACTGCTGAGGACAGAACTCCATCTCTGTTATTTCTCATTACATGGGCAACTCTAAGAGTTCATGTCTGAATTGAGAAGGGTTCAAAAAACATTAGCTGGTAAACAGTCATGAGCTTCTGCCAATAAGTAATCGGGACTAACTGTGTTTGAGCCCTTGGCTTGTCAACCCTGTGATGGGCCTGACCCTTCTGGTTCCTGATCAGGCCTAAGAACTAGCCAACACCATGTCTCCCCAGCAGGAGCAGAGTGAGGGTGGGAATGGGGCCACACCTGGTAGGAAAGCCGGATCGCAGGGGAAGAGCTCAGAGGGTGGACACATCTGTAAGACCTGAGTCACATCTCTGAGAATGCCCTCTCTTTAAATATGTACTATTCTAATTTGCCCAAGACATGTCATGTGGCTCTTTTTTCATTTTAAACGTGTTATACTGTTCTTTAAAAAGCAACACACAAGGAAGAGAGGATTGAAAGAGAATTCATCAGATGTTGACACCAGTTGGCTAATTCATAAAGTTAATGCTTTTTGGGGGGGGAGACATGGTTTTCACTTTCTTGCCAGGGCTACAAGAGTACAGTGGGTCATCACTGCAGCCTCAAACTCCTGGACTCACGCAACCTTTCTGGCTCAGCTCCTGGGTGGCTTCGACTATAGGTCACACACTATGCCCATCTGATTTTTCTATTTTTTGTAGATACAGGACCTCACTATCCCCAAATGCCGAGATTACAGGCATGAGCCACTGCACCTAGCCAAAATATTCATAATTTATATCAATTTTGTATTTTAAAGTAATTAAAATTAATTACCTCTTAAATACTATCTTTACTATGAAGCGAAACATAAATACATAAAATTACCCAGAATATAAGGTTAGATCTGCGAACTATCACAAAGCACACATCTAAAGCCAGGGCTCAGCTGAAGGAGAGCTCACCCACTCCCGCGGTCCTGCTGCCTACTCTCAGGTGCCAGGCTTGTCCCTCCCTCCAAAGTAACCTCTATACTGACCTCTTACACAAAATTTTAGATTTGTGGGCTGCGCCTGTGGCTCAGGGGAGTAGGGCGCCGGCCGCATATGCCAGAGGTGGCGGGTTCAAACCCAGCCCCCCGGCCAAAAACTGCCAAAAAAAAAAAAAAAATTTTAGATTTGAAAAGAATAAATGAAAATGAAAGAATTTTTCATCCTTAAATTCATTACACTATTCACAGACAGGAGAGAACTCCTTTCATGAGCTATCTTGCAGTTAGTAGTAGGATAATAGCTATAATCCCACTACAGTCTCATATTCACCCATTAATTCAGCTATAGAGTGACAGTCTTTGGCGTGGCTCATGCCTATAATCCCAGCACTTTGGGGGACTGAGGTGGAAGGATCGCTTGAAGCCAGGAGTTCAAGGCAGCAGTAAGATATGAATCCTGCCAGTGCATTCCAGCCTGGGCAAAAGAACAAACCCTATCTCAAAAGAAAAAATAAATGATAGTTTTTCACAGCTAGAGACCATACCTATCCAGTATGTCCACTTGGTACCAGGCACAGAAGACACTAGAATCAGCTGGCAGGCATATGGGTCACAGGCACTCTTCAGCACTAATGGCACAAACAAAGACAAGACGCCCTCCTGCCCTCAAGAGGCTCAGAGTCCAGTGGACATATACACACATCTGGTTATAAAATGCAGTGGATGGAGTGATGGACAGGCCCACCTGTCTATAAAATGGGGGGCTGGGGGAAAAGGCACAGAGGAGAGGACCAGGTGGCTAGGGAGGAATGCTACCTAGGACATAGTTCTGGGTGCAACAGTACCACCAAAATACCAGCGACTGAAAGATCATCAAACTGTATCTCTCCCTTCACAGGCCTGCCAGGCAGCTGGGGACAGATTCCTGCTGCTCTGCCACCCCCAGGGTGTGGCCTAATCTTTAGAGAGCAAGACTGGTCACCAGCAAGAGGGAGGACATGTGGCCTGCACTCTAGACGGGTTGCCCCTACAGCTCAGTCACATTCTCACTTAGGACCAACAGCTGCCTCCACCATCACGGAGTGCTGCGTAGGACATACCAAGCAATACGGCATTATCTCACAACTAAAGAAGAAGCTGGGAAAGAGTGTAAGTGAGGATTGATGTAAACAAATGTATAATTTAGGAAGTGTTTAAGTAGCTTTACATCAAAGAAAAGCACAAGCCGGAGAAGCAGTTGGGACACTGTTGTGGAGCCCCAGGCACTAAAGGTAGGAATTAGCTATCAAGAAGGTGAGGCTGCAGAGGGGACCACAGGAGGATGCCTCTGTGCCTCGGTCTCTTTGTCCATCAAGTTGGGATATTGATATCTAAGAGCTACTGTCAAAAGGCTGTTGTGAAGGTCAAAAACACAAAGGATAGAAAAGCCCTGTGAAAAGTATAAACCACTACAACTTAATTTGACCAATTCATAAAATAAACTTAAAGAACCCTATTAAAAAATTTCTATAACCACAGATAATAGTCACTTCATAATTTTTATGATTTTTGTATTGTTTCTTACTTAATAGGACTAATTCTGTTTTCTTTAAAAAGTTATTAATATAAGGCCAGCATTACCCTGACACCAAAGCCAGACAAGGATATAATAAAAAAAGAAAGCTGTAAGCCACAATCTCTGATGAACATAAATGCAAAAATTCTCAACAAAGTACTAGAAAACATGGGCAGCGCTTGTGGCTCAAGGAGTAGGGTGCTGACCCCATATACTGGAGGTGGCGGGTTCAAACCTGGCCCTGGCCAAAATAATGGCAAGAAAAAAAAAAGTACTAGAAAACAGAATACAACAACATATTTAAAAAGATCATTCACCATGATCAAGTGGGATTTATTCCAGGGATGCAAGGATAGTTCAATAAATGCAAATCAATATGTTATACTACGTTTATAGAATCAATTACAAAGACCATGTGGTTATTTTAACAGATGCTGACTGCACTTAATAAAATTCAACATCTCTTTATGATAAAAACCCTCATCAGAGTTGGTGTAGAAGGAAAATACCTCATAATAACCAAAGGTTTTCTATGACAAACCCACAGCATACATGGTAATGAATAAGGAAAACACAGTCCTTTCCTTTGAAGGCTAGAACAAGTCAAGGATGCCTATTTCATTACTGTTATTCAGCGTAAAACTGGAAATCCTCACCGGTGCAATTAGGCAAGAGAAAAAAAATAAAGGGTATCCAAGTTGGAAAGGAAGAAGTCAAATTAGCCTCAATCACAGATGACATGATCTTATAGCTAAAAAATCCTAAAAACTCCATAAAAAAACTGCTAGAATTGACCAAATGAATTCATTAAAACTGCAGGATAAAAAAAAAAATAAGCATACAAAATCAGTACCATTTATATATGCCAACACCAAACAATATGAAAAAGAAATCAAGAACACAATACAATACCCACAAAGAATATAAAATACCTAGGAATTAATCTAACCAAAGAAGTAAAAGATCTGTACAAGGAAACTATAAAATTATGATGAAAGAAATATTAAGATGGCCGGGTGCAGTGGCTCATGCCTGTAATCCTAGCTCTCTGGGAGGCCAAGGCGGGTGTATTGCCTGAGCTCATAGGTTCAAGACCAGCCTGAGCCAGAACGAGACCTCTTCTTTAAAAAAAAAAAAAATAGCTGGGCATTGTACTGGGCGCCTGTAGTCCCAACTACTTGGGAGGCTGCGGTCAGAGAATCACTTGAGCCCAAGAGTTTGTCAGATTGCTGAGAGCTGTGACACCATGGCACTCTACCCAGGGCAACAAAGTGAGATTGTGTCTCAAAAAAAAAAAAAAAAAAGAACTATTAAGAGAACACACACAAAAAAGGAAAGATATTCTGTGCTACAGGATTGGAATAATTAATATTGTTGAAATGACAATACTCCACAAAGCAATTTATACATCAGTGCAATCTCTATCAAAATATCAGTTATTCTTTTCACAGAAATAGATAAGAAAAATCTTAAGATTTAAGTGGGACCACAAAAGACCCCAAATAGCAAAGCAATCTTGAGTAAAAAGAACAAAGCTGGAGGCTTTGTTCATACTAACCTGACTTCAAAAATTACAAAGCTATTATAACCAAAACAGCATGTTACCGGCATAAAAATGGACTAATGGATCAGAATAGAGAACTCAGATATAAATCCATCCATTTATAACCAACTCATTTTAACAAAGGCACCAAGAATTTACAATGGAGAAAGGAGAGTTTTTTCAATAAATGGTGCTGGGAAAACTAGATTAACTATATGCAAAAAATGAAAATAGACCCCTACCTCTCACCATACACAAAAATCAAATCAAAATGAATTAAAGACTTGAATATAAGACCTGAAACTATGAAACTACTACTAGAAGAAAACATTGCAGAAATGTTCCCATAACCTTGGTCTGGGCAAAGATTTTTTGTGTAAGACCTCAAAAGCACAGGCAACCAAAGCAAAAATAAACAAATGGCATTATTACATCAAGCTCTAAAAGTTTTCTATAAAGCAAAGGAAACAATCAACAAAGTGCACAGATCACCCACTTTCTTTCTATCCTTCTGATAAGAGGTTAGTCACCAGAAGCTCAAACAACTCAACAGCAAAATGATAATTATAATAATTATAAGAAGACAAATAAAAAGTAAGTAAAAGATCTAAATACACATTCTCAAAAGAAAACATACAAATCGGCTAGAGTTACATGAAAAAATGCTCAGCATCACTAATAAGAGAAATGTAAATCAAAACCACATTGCAATATCATCTCACCCCAGCTATAATGGCTTATATGGAAAAGACAAGTAACATTGGATGCTGGCAAGAATGTGGAGAAAGAAGAATTTTGCTACACTGTTGGTAGGAATGTAAATTGGCACAGCCACTAGAAGAAGAGTACGGATGTTTCTCAAAAAAATAAAAGCAGAACTTTCATATTATCCAGCAACTCTGCTCCTGGAAATATATCAAAAAGAAAGGAAATCAATATATCAAAGAGATAGCTGCACCCCCATGTCTATTATACCACTATTCACAATAGCCAAGGTGTGGAATCAACCTCAGTACCCATCAACGGATGAATGGATAAAGAAAATGTGGGGCATACACACAACAGAATACCATTCAGCCATGCAAAAGAACAAAATCCTGACACTTGCAGCAACACAGAAATGGAGGTCATTATATCGAGTGACATAGGCCAGGCACAGGAAGACAAATATTGCATGTTCTTACTCACAAGTGTGAGCTGACACTGGGGTCTTATGAAGAAAGAATTGACAGGGGGCTACCACAGGCTGGGAAGGGGAGAGGGAAAGGAGTGATGACAGGGAAAAATATATAAATATATTTAAACTTTATACTTAAAAATAGTCAAAATTATTAAATTATATATGTATATTTTACCTCAATAAAAAGGTTTAAGTTATTAAATGTTATGTTTAACATTACTATTTATAACATAAGCAATGATCCTTTTCTTCTTGAAGTTTCTGTGTCCCTCCATTTTTTTTTTTTAGTTACTTGAAGCAGGTAGAAAAAAAGGAATCCTAAAATGATCAGATCTTAAAAATAAGAATAAGAATTTAAGGATAGTGAAAGATTTGCCCTAAGGTGTAGAATCATCAGGTCTTAATAATTATTATTTTTAACACTAAAAATTAAACCAAACATTTCAAAATCTTACCTTTTTTTTTAGATCAAACAAATCAATAAAACTATGGCCGAAAGCCAATAAAAAAACACAGTGAACATTGGTGTTATTATTCTAGTGGCACTAATCATCCTATTCATCAACAATACTCATCTGCTACTTCTCCCTGCACAATATTCGACAGGTCGAGTATCCCTTATCTGATATGCTTGGGACCAGTAATGATTCAGATTTTGAAATACAGTTGGCCTTACAACAACCTGGATTTGAACTTTATGGATCCACTTATAAGCAATTTTTTTTCAACCAAACATTAGTTGGAAAATATATAATTCTCAGAATGCAAAACCAACCCGTATAGAGGGCCAACTTTTCATATATACCAGTTCTGCAGGGCTTACTGGAAGACTTGAGGACATGCAGATTTGAGTACATGTAGGGGCCCTGGAACCAATCCACAGACTGTGTTTGCATTATACTAACCAGTCATGCATCCCAACTCTAAACATCTGAAATGCTCAACTGAGCATTTCCTTTGAATGTCGGTGCTAAAAAAATTTTTCAAATTTTGGAGCATTTCTGATTTGGGATGCTTAGCCTGCATTAAAAAGCTGTTGCCACAATAGGTCCAAGGGTTCCATGTGGCTCAGACTCAGCTCAGGGCTTCCCTTCATGGAGGACGGGTCAATGGCCATGAGGAAGATTCCAATTCCTCATTCCAGTGCCTAGAAGAACACTGAAAAGCAACCACTGCATACCTCTAAATATCTTTCACACATTCCCATTTTTCTTTCAACAGCACAAAGACCCTGGAACCAACAGAAAGACCCCACTTCCAGCTCACACATGTCCATTCTTGCGGATGGTCGGCCGCTGAGCTCTTCCCACACCTGTAAGGCCTCCGGGCTTATTTGGCTCTTCTCATTATCCCAGTTTGCTCCCTTAAAAGATCTCAGAGCAGCCAAGAAAATAGAGCCCTTCCTCCTCAGAGATTGAGTAGCATATTCTTCTGCAGGTTAGTAGGGGGTGAGGAAAGAATTCCTCCAGCATGAATGAATGACAGTGTCACTGCCTTCAGGAAATTGAAACTTTGCACAATCTTTGATAGTGTAAGTATACAAAACATAGTAATGAAATCAATGCACAAATCCAGAATTAAACAAATATATGAAAACATGAGTAGAAACCCATGAATGAAGGCCTCTGCTGATCCTCCAACTGCTGTCCTCTAGACTCTCAGATTTAAGTGACATCACCTCCTCTGAACTCCAAAACACACTGTTTCCCAGCACTACTCTTAGAAAATTAGTATTCTATATTCTATAGCACAGTTAATTATAGGCACAATTTACAGTTTTACCTTTCCTCGATCCCTGCTCTCTATGAAAATTCCAACTCCTCCCACTCTGGCCTTGCTGCCACAGCCTCCCAATCACGCTGATCTGTCCTGCTTTGAACACAGGCTCCTTCACCAGCTTCTGCCCTGCTCTTGCTGGCACCCAGGCCTGAAATGCCCTTCCCCTATTCATCCAGCAAGTCTCTTCACTTTCCTGACTGCTCTTTAAATGGGGATCAACCTTTGCTCCTCTTCTCTCTCAATTCATTTCAAGGAATCACACACAATTTCATCCACCACCTGCAGGCTCATGGCCCTGAAGTGGTGCCACCAGGCTGTAGCTCCCTCCAGAACGCCAGCTGAAATTTACTTATCCAGGAGCACACATCCACCTGCTGGCCAACAACTGTAACCCAGGGGGTGGCTCTGCCATCTGCTACATGCCCAAATAACACTACAAAAGCCTCCAGAGTCTACCCCATATCCAAATATTATTTTTTACCCAAATACTTCTAACATCGGTCCCCTGCACTCTATCTGCACTAAAACTGCCTTCTGCAAACTTTAATCATCTATTCCTGGGCTCTTTCAACAACCTCCTAAATGGCCTATCACATGCTTGGCATGTATTTGCTGAAAACATGCTAGAACAAGTGAACAGTGTTCCTGCCATCTCTAGCATCTCCTGCTGCCAGTCTAGTTTCCACATAGCCACAAGAGTGACTGCCCTAAAAGTAAGATCTGATACATAACTCCCTGTTTAAAGAGCTCTGCCAGCTCACTGTTTGGTAAGACTAGCTCTTTCATCCAAGTGTTATCATTGTGAAAAATTAGCAACTCAAGCATCAAGCCAGAGGTGACTCATTTTATTACACAAGTCCTATCATAGTTCTATTGGGCAATAACTCAAGAATTTGCTTGACCGTCCATTGATAAGGTGAAGGCAAAAAAGCTGGGTATGAAAGCTTTAGGGATGACAATTAGTTAATTAACAATCAATTAACAAGTTAATTCCAGTCAAGTATTAACTGGTTCAGAGAGACTGGGTCCAACTGCCTGAGAGTGCAGAGAAGTAGCGCCTGGAGCGCGTGGTGAGAAAATGCTTATAATTTTAGCAGAACAGGCAGAAGACTAAACTATCCATAAGATATGATCTCACCTGTATAAAAAGAAGCATAGAGAAAACACTAAACATGCTAGAATGACAAGAGCATCATTTCCGGGCAACAAGATCATGGGAAATGCGCTTTTCTCCTTCCCATTTTTCCGAACTTTCCAGATTTTTCTTACAAGGATCATTCATTACTTTTATGATAAAAAAAAAAAAAAAAAGCACAAACAAAAAAGCAAACCCCACAGTTTTTTGCTTTGTAGCTCCTTGTATCCACCAGCTGGTTCCCAGCCCTCTCTCTGCTCTCACCCACCCCAGGTCTCCACACCTCAGCCCACAAGTCCCTCCACCTCCTCAGTGCCCTACACGTGACCTAGTCCTGTGATAACTGCCAGGTTCTGCAGGGCAGATGCGTGGTCTCCACCTCTCTTTGTCTGTCTTGGGCACCAACACATTCTACTGAACTTTAGAAGCACAAACACTTCCATTATAACTGATGGACTGAACTCAGAAGACAGGGAAATCAAAGCTACTAACTACCTGTTGATAATTATCCTATTCCAAGACCCTTCAGGAAGATAAGAAACCAGAAGTGAGGGTGTTACTCGAACTCTATAGAGACCAGTTGAGTATTAGGGATGATGATCAGTGGAACTGCCAACAGGTATTAACTGGCTTAGGGCGACTGGGTCCATCTGCCCAGGTCTATGCAGAAGCAGAGCCTGTCTTACTCATTGTGTTACCAAAGGAATGTTGCAAAGACAAAGAGGCAAAAAGGTGAACAAAAGAAGAAACTGCTGGCCTCTGGGTCATTGCCTTCCATCCTTCCTCAATCTAGCAAGTTGTTATAGAAAATTTATCTCACACACACTTGTCAGCAAATTCAAGAACTTACCCAGTTTTGTTGCCCAGACTTTACCAAAGGAAGAAAGTCAAATCTATTAGAGATGAATAGAGGGTAAAACAAACCTTTGAACTCTGAAGTCAGTTTTTGCTGCAGCCAGCCAAAGAGCCATCTCTGATGCTGCATGGTTGAGGGATTCTCCAACAATGAGATTCTCAAGTTCACTGCCCAGTACCAAAATAATGTCTGCCATAAATCCCTGTTCACAAGGAAGAATAAGCAGTCTCTTGGAAAGGCAAGGTTAGCTGACAGTAGAGGATTACACAAGGGAGGTCAGGGTCACAATGTCCTCTAAAATTCTCAGCAGTAGCCCCCACCAGGACACAAGTGCATTAGTTTAGGGTTGATCACTAGGACAGACAGGAAACTAACTTTTATAGAGGGCCTACAATGTGCCACATGCTTTCATGTGCATTTTCTCTGGTCTCACAAGAACTTTCTGAGGTCTAAATTATCACTTATTTTACAAATAAAGAAAGTAAAATGCACAGCAGCTCAGTAACTTGCCAGTGGATGGGACTGGTAGTAGCAGACCCCAGAATGTGATGCCAGGTCAACCTTTACAGACCCAATTCATTCCTAGTCCCATATTCACGCCAATAATACTATGCTGCCCACCAAAAGGCAGTTTTCATTGGGCTTATACCCTATAGTATAGAGAAAGGCGCACAGGAATAAGAATAAGAAACCCCAAATTTAAATTTCTCCTACCCTTTCCAACTACATGACAGGAAC
Organism: Perodicticus potto; assembly: GCA_963574655.1. NCBI lineage: Eukaryota > Metazoa > Chordata > Mammalia > Primates > Lorisidae > Perodicticus > Perodicticus potto. The sequence goes on along the minus strand of CAUYRH010100126.1, from coordinate 4,382 downwards.
AATTTACTTATCTGACCCTAAGTGACCCTGCAGGAAGATAAGTATCTACCACTCCAGACTGAAGTGAAGATTTAAAAGTTTATGGATGCTGCTTGGCACATACATGGCAGGCATTTGAGAAATGTGGCATCCCTTCTCCTCTGTATAAATGCTAACATCTTGGAGCTTTGGGTTAATCAAGTCCCTAAATCATTTGTGTGGTTAATCAAGTCCCTAAATCATCTAAGTTTCTCAGCACCATTTATTGAAAATAGTGTCCTTTCCCCAGTGCATGGTTTTGTCTGCTTTGCCTAGGATCATTGGTTGTAGTTAAATGGCTTTATTTCTAACACCAGGCTTCAACACGGCTCCCCGACAGGGTATAATTTGCAAATCCACATGCAGTCAACGAAGGTCAAGGAGGCTGGGTAAACTGCCAAGCATAGAAAAGGGTTCCAGATAGTTAAAGCAAGGTCACAAGAATGGCACATAGGTATTTCACTTATTTCACTGAAAGTGGCTTCCTCAGCCATTCAGAGCAAAGGGTGCCATATCTCATGGCACAATCACCTCCAGGTAGGTGAGAGAACTCTGTTCTGAAGTCACTGGCTGAATTCCATAATCAACAGAGCCATTTATCCACAAATAAGGTGCTAAACAGAAACCTCCCAGGACAGTGCCTGGGACATAGTATGTAGCAGTAAATATAGGCAGCCTGCTGTAAGGGAAAGAACAGGCAGACCTCCCCCAGCCTCAGGCTCTACTGTGTGGTCAGGGAGAAACCACCTCTACAACTTGCAAAACCCACCCCACCTAGGCTTAAGTACTGGAGATAATATGCAATGTTAGCAAATATTTTTTCCCATTCTCTAGGCTGTCTATTTACTCTGATGATTACTTCTTTTGCTATGTACAAGCTTTTTAGTTTAATTAAGTCACATTTGCTTTTTATTGCTTTTGTTGCATTTGCTTTTGAGGTATTAGTTATAAATTCCTTACATATGCCAATGTCCAGAGTTTTTCCTAGGTTTCCTTCTAGAATTTTCATAGCTTTAGTTCTTAAATTTTTGGTGGGGGATCCAGCTATATTCTTCTGCATATGACTATCTAAGTTTCTCAGCACCATTTATTGAAAATAGTGTCCTTTCCCCAGTGCATGGTTTTGTGTAGACACATTGGTTGTAGTTAAATGGGTTTATTTCTTCATTTCTGGGTTCTCTAACCTGTTTTAATGATCTATGTGTCTATTTTTATGCCAGTACCATGCTGTTTTGGTTACTGTAGCATTGCAGCATAATTTCAGAATTTATAAGAAACTTATCAACTCAATAAGAACAAAACAAATATCCCCAATAAAAAAAATGAGTAAAAGATATCAGCAGACATTTTCAAAAAAGACATGCTGAGGGCAACACCTGTGGCTCAAGGAGTAAGGCACCGGCCTCATATACCGTAGGTGGTGAGTTCAAACCCAGCGTCAGCCAAAAATTGCATTAAAAAAAGAAAAAAGAAAGACATGCAAGGTTGGAGTGGAAGTGAGAGAGCAGCAGTGGTTCCAATGTGATGGAGGCAGAGAAGTGCGGGAGGCCTCGCTGGCCCCACTGCAAAGAGGCTCAGCAAGGATCCCCCCTCCCCAGGACTGGGCGATCACGGGGCTGGGTCCCTTCCTGGTTCCTCCCCAGTGCACCCCACACTGTGATGGTGGTGGCCAAGGTGATGGACCCTGGGCAGGTTGTTGGCATGGGGTGGAGAATGAAGAGGTACCTTCTGAGCACAGCATCTCTGGGGTATCACATGTTCGTACTTTTAAGGTAGGTTCATCCTAACTCTTGTGACATATGTGCCTCCAACTTGAAAGATATTTTGCACCTGGATGAACACCATGGCATGCACCACAGACTGAAACCTCATACATATAGGGCATGAGGGAGACAACTCCGGTTGAGTGCAAACATGCACCAGCAGCATTACAGTGTAGAGAGACCGTTAAGAAGGGATGAAGGTGAGGCTTCATTTGTGAAGAACCTCACCTGTCAGAGAAACCCTTTATGTGTGAAAAGGACCAGAAAGAACCTCCCAGCTAGTTTGGGTGATCACCAGCAAAAGCCCTCTTGTTGCAAGAGGAAGACATTCAGGAGCACTGAGAATGAGGAGGACTTTCATATTGGATAAATGCATTACAAGTGCAGTGAGTGTGGGAAAGTGTTCAGCCACAGAGACACACTTCTCCAACACCAGAGAATTCATAGTGGAGAAAGGCCTTATGAATGTGGTGAATGTGAGAAAACTTTCAGTTGGAAAGACAGCTATACTCAGCACAAGAGAGTCCAGCATAAGAGGAGAAATGCCTTATAAGTGCAGTGAGTGTGGGGAATACTTCAGCCATCACTCCAACCTAACTCTATACCCAAGAGTTCACAACAGAGCAAGGCCTTACAAGTGCAATGATTGTGGGAAAGTCTTCAGACACAAACCCATACTTGTTCAGCATGAGAGCAGTCACACTGGAGAAAATCCTCATGATTGCAGTGCTTATGGAAAATCCTTTGGCCACAAATACACGCTTATTAAATACTAGAGAATTCACACTGAGACAAAGCCTCTTGAGTGGACTGAATGCGGGAAATTCTTTAGTTGAAGTTCTGACTTTACTGCACACCAGAGGGTTCACACCAGAGGCCTTTTGTGTGCAGCAAATGTAGGAAAGACTTCATAAGAACCTCCCACCTTATTTGGCACCAAAGAATTCACATTGGAGAAAAGCCGTATGAGTGCAGTAAATGTGGAAAAGCCTACATCCCACCTCATTCAACACCAGAAAGTTCACACTGCTGGCAGGCTTTAGGAATGCTTTCAGTAAAACAACACTCATCAGTCAGAAATTGAACCTCAGATATCTGAACATTCATAAGGGGGAGATGCCTTACGAGTACACAGGAAGCTTCCAAGGATTGTATTGCACTTTCTGACCTGCTCAGGTTTCTTGCCAGAGATGTCACTGTCAATGTTTATGGGTGAACCACCTTAACTCTTACCAGTTTGGTCATCCTAATATATTTACAGAAGGCAGGGCTGTGTACTCTCTCCAGTTCCTAGAGAGAATCATGAGATGACTGACTTTACTATGGGTCTTCATGCCCTCCGCTGTCTGGTATAATTGTGGACATGACCCATCTTGAGCCAAGAGGACCTGAGCTACATTCTGTTAGTAGCTTACAGAGGTTTCCTTTCTTTGTGGACATTGCTGGCCATAATACTTGGGATGCATTTTTCCAGTCTCGGTGTTACCCAGCCTGAGAAAATACTTGCCTCATATTACTATGTTTGTGATAATAAAGTCCTTATAGTTTAAGCTACCTTTAAAAAAAAAGACATGCAAATGGACAACAAAATGAAAAAATTCTCAACATCATTAATCATCAGAGGAATGCAAATTAAAACCACAATGAGACACCATCTTATGCTAATCAAAATGGCCATTATTAAAAATTCAACAAACACACTACCAGACCTGAGACTCTACTATAAATCCATAGTGATCAAAACAGCATGGTACTGGCACAAAAACAGAGAGGTAGATGTTTGGAGCAGAATAGATAACCAAGAGATGAATCCAGCGACTTACCGTTACTTAATCTTTGACAAGCCAATTAAAAACATTCAGTGGGGAAAAGATTCCCTATTTAACAAATGGTGCTGGGTGAACTAGCTGGCGACCCGTAGAAGACTAAAACTGGACCCCCACCTCTCACCATTAACTAAGGTAGACTCTCACTGGATTAAAGATCTGAACTTAAGACATGAAACTATCAAAATATTAGAAGAAAATGCAGGGGAAACTCTTGAAGGTATTGTCTTGGGTGAATATTTTATGAGGAGGACTCCCCAGACAATTGAAGCAGCATCAAAAATACACTACTGGGACTTGATAAAATTAAAAAGCTTCTGTACAGCCAAGAACATAGTAAGTATAGCAAGCAGACAGCCCTCAGTATGGGAGAAAATATTTGCAAGTTATGCCTCCGACAAACGTTTAATAACCAGAATACACAGATAACTCAAAAGTATTAGCAAGAAAAGAACAAGTGATCCCATCTCAGGATGGTCAAAGACTTGAAGAGAAACTTTTCCAAAGAAGACAGGCACATGGCCTACAGACACATGAAAAGATGCTCACCATCCTTAATCATCAGAGAAAAGCAAATCAAGACTACTTTGAGATATCACCTAACTCCACTAAGATTAGCTCACATGACAAAATCCCAAAACCAGAGATGTTGGCGTGGATGTGGAGAAAAGGGAACACTTCTACACTGTTGGTGGGAATGCACACTAATATGTTCCTTTTGGAAGGATGTTTGGAGAGTACTTAGAGATCTAAAAATAGACCTTCCTTCCATTCG
>CAUYRH010100125.1:0-11875 GCA_963574655.1 Perodicticus potto | reverse complement strand
TTTTTATTGTTTATAAGATTTCTGGAATTGCTTGTTTTGTAAAATCATTGTGGTCTATGAGTTTACGATAGTTTGAACTTTGTTATTTAATTTAATTCATTGCTTAATTACTGTTTTTCTATGAATGATTATACTGTGGTTAATATGTTAGCATAGCAGTATTCCCAGATAGTTTTTTATTTGTTGGGAGGTTGGGCTTTGGAGGGGCAGAGTTAATACTTTGCATGAAATATCTTATTTTATAACAGTGAAATTGCTTTCTCTGTTGTCTTGTGATTTTTTTTGAGGTGAAATTTAAGTTTTTGTGTGAGTAGTACTATTATACCTATCTTGAGTGTCTTGTTTGTACTGTATCACACCCTACCTTTGTTTAATTCTTAATAAACTGTTCACTTGTTAAATTAAAAAACAAACAAACAAAAACCTTAGGCTGGGTGCAGTGGCTCATGCCTATAATCCTAGCACTCTGGGAGGCCGAGCTGGGTGGATTGTCTGAACTCAAGAGTTCGAGACCAGCCAGAGCCAGAGCAAGACCTCATCTCTAAAAATAACCAGGTGTTATGGTGGGCCTCTGTAATCCCAGCTACTTGAGAGGCTGAGACAACAGAATTGCTTGAGCCCAAGAGTTTGAGGTTGTTGTGAGCTGTGATGCCACACCACTCTACTGAGGGCTACAAAGTGAGACTCTGTCTCAAAAACAAAACAAAAAAGGGGCGGCGCCTGTGGCTCAGCGACTAGGGCGCTGGCCCCATATGCCGAAGGTGGCGGGTTCAAACCCAGCCCCAGCCTCAGCCAAACTGCAAAACAGAAAAATAGCCGGGCGTTATGGCGGGCGCCTGTATTCCCAGCTACTCGGGAGGCTGAGGCAAAGGAATCGCCTAAGCCCAGGAGTTGGAGGTTGCTGTGAGCTGTGTGACGCCACGGCACTCCACGGAAGGCGATAAAGTGAGACTCTGCCTCTACAAAAAAAACCAAAAAAACATGGATGAACCTTGAAAACATTATGCTAAGTGAAAAGAAGTCAGTCACAAAATGGGTGGGCATGGTGGTTCATGTCTATAATCCTAGCACTCTGGAAGGCCAAGGCAGGAGGACTACTTAAACTCAAGTGTTTGAGACCAGCCTGAGCAAGAGTGAGACTTCATTTCTACCAAAGACAGAAAAATTAGCCAAGTGTAGTTGTATGTGCCTAAAGTCCCAGCTACTCAGAAGGCTGAGGCAGGAGGGTCACTTGAGTCCAGGAGTTGGAGGTTGCAGTGAGATACAATAATGCACATGGCCAAATTGTATACTTTAAATAAGTGAACTGATAGACGGGTGTTGTGGTGGGCGCCTGTAGTCCCAGCTACTCGGGAGGCTGAGGCAAGAGAATCGCCTAAGCCCAGGAGTTGGAGGTTGCTGTGTGCTGTGATGCCACAGAAATCTACTGAGGGTGATAAAGTGAAACTCTGTCTCTAAATAAATAAATAAATAAATAAATAAATGAATTGTATGCTATGTAAATTTTACCTTATTAAACATATATTTTTAAACCTATTAACACATAATTACTGATGAAATCATAAGTATGTTCCTCTAAAACTGAGAACAAGATAAGGATATCTGCTAGGCAGAGGCTCATGCCTATAATCTTAGCACTCTGGGAGGCTGAGGTGGGTGGGGTGCCTGAGCTCAGGATTTCAAGACCAGCCTGAGCAAGAGTGAGACCCCATCTCCAAAAACAGCCAGGTGTTGTGGTGGGCACCTGTAGTCCCAGCTACTTGGGAGGCTGAGACGACAGAATCGCTTAAGTCCAAGAGTTTGAGTTTGCTGTGAGCTGTGATGCCACAGTACTCTATCGAGGGTGACAAAGTAAGGCCTGTCTCAAAAAAAAAAAAAAAAAAAAAAAAGACAAGGATATCTGATTTCATCCCATCTGTCCAGCATTGTACTAGTGATCTGAGCTAACACAACATAGCAAGAAAAAATAAGTATAAGGTTTAGAAAGAGAAAGTAAAATGACTTCTAGATGCTTATGACACAATTGTTAATGTAAAAACTGGTAAAGAATTAACTAAAAACTGCTGGAACTAACAAATAAGCAAGTTTATGTCATTATGGAGCAATCAGTTGTATGTCTATATCAGTAACAAACAACTGGAAATTGAAATTAAAAGCAAGAACAAAACACCAGTTCCTTTATCGTAAAAATAAATATAAAATACTTAGGAACAAAATTTTAAAACATGTTTAAAAAATGTTGAAGACTTCTTTTGTTTGTTTTCTGAAACAGCCTCAAGCTGTCGCCCTGTCGTGCAGTGCTGTACCATCACAGCTCATAGCAACCTCCAACTTCTGGGCTCAAGCGATTCTCCTGCCTCCACCTCCCAAGTAACTGGGACTATAGGCGCTCGCCACAACGACCAGCTATTTTTTGATTGTAGCTGTCATTGTTGTTTGGTGGGCCCGGGCTGGATTCGAACCCACCAGCTCAGGTGTATGTGGCTGGCGCTTTAGCTGCTTGAGCCACAGGTGCTGAGCCTTTTTTTGTTTTGAGACAGAGTCTCACTATGTTGCCCTCGATAGATGGTGTCACAGCTCACAGCATAAGCAATTCTCTTGCCTCAGCCTCCCAAGTAGCTGGGACTACAGGCGTCCGCCATAACACTCTGCTATTTTTTGTTGCAGTTGTCATTGTTGGTTAGCTGGCCTGGGCTGGGTTCGGACCCACCAACTTTGGTGTATGTGGCTGGCGCCGTAACCACTGTGTTACGGGCGCCAAGCCACCCTCCTGTATTGTTATATTCTTTAACAGCTTTGTTAAGGTAGAACTGACATACAATAAAATGGTACATACTTAAAAGTATACAACTTTATGGCTTTTGACATATGTATTTAACTGTGAGACTACCACAATCAAGTAATAAACATACCCACTATCCCCAAAATGTCCTTTTGGATAGTGGGTATGTCCTTTTGGGGATAGTGGGTAATACTTCTTCCCATTCTTCCTTGCATCTTCTGTATCGTCAAGCAATCAATGATCTGTTGTCACGATAGTGTATCATAGAATTTTATGTAAATTGAATAGCTGTCCAACTTTTTACAGAACTAAAGATAGTTTTGAGATTTATTGCTGTTGTGGGTATCAATAGTTCATTCTGATTTATTGCTGAGTAGTGTTCCATAGTATGTGTATGCATGTACCATTTTGTTATACATTCACCTTTTTTTTGAGACAGAGCCTCAAGCTGTCACCCTGGATAGAGTACCGTGGCATCATAGCTCACAGCAACCTCCAATTCCTGGGCTCAAGCGAGTCTCCTGCCTCTGCCTCCCAAGCAGCTGGGACCACAGGCGCCCGCCACAATACCCAGCCTTTTTTGGTTGCAGCAGTCATTGTTGTTTGGCAGGCCTGGGCTGGATTTGAACCCGCCAGCTCAGGTGTACGTGGCTGGTGCCTTAGCCACTTGAGCCACAGGTACCGAGCCTACATTCACCTTTTAAAGGGCATTTGGGTTGTTTATAGCTCTTGGCTTATATAAGTTAATATGAATTTTATTTTTTTTTTATTTTTTGCAGTTTTTGGCCAGGGTCGGGTTTGAACCCACCACCTCTGGTTTATGGGGCCGGCGCCCTACTCCTTGAGCCACAGGTGCTGCCCAAAATGAATTTTATGTGTAAGTGTTTGTATGGACACATGCTTTCATTTCTTGTGGGTAAATACTTAGGCATGAAATGGATAGGTTATGTAAGTGTATACTTTTTGTAAGAAAATACCATACTGTTTTTCCAAAATCTTCTACCAGAAGTGAGTTATAATTACTCCTGTTCTCACCAATACTTGGTTTGGTTAGTCTTTAATAACCTTTTCTAGTATGTGGTATCTGTGGTTTTAATTTGCATTTTCGTAATGACTATAATGTCATACATCCATTCATGTCTTTTTTAGGCCTTTTTCTTTCTGAGAGAGTCTCACTATGTCACCCTTGATAGAGTGCTGTAGCATCACAGCTCACAACCTCTAACTCTTGGGCTTAAGCAATTCTCTTGCCTCAGCCTCCCAAGTAGCTGGGACTACATGTGCCCGCCACAACGCCTGGCTATTAATTTTGGTTGCTGTTGTCATTGTTGTTTAGCAGGCCTGGACTAGGCTTGAACTCACCAGCTTCGGAGTATGTGGCTAGGGCCCTACTCAATGAGCTACAGGAGCTGAGCCTAAAATTTTTTAAGGCCATTTTTCTATCTTCTTTGGTGAAGTGTCCATCTGGTTGAATCTTTTTTTTTTTTTTTTTTTTGTAGAGACAGAATCTCACTTTATTGCCCTTGGCAGAGTGCCGTGGCATCATACAGCTCACAGCAACATCCGACTCCTGGGCTTAGGTGATTCTCTTACCTCAGCCTCCCAAGTAGCTGGGACTACAGGCACCCGCCACAATGCCTGGTTATTTTTTGTTGCAGTTCGGCCAGGGCTGGGTTTGAACTCACCACCCTTGGTATATGGAGCCAGCGCCTTACTGAGCCACAGGCGCCGCCCTTTTTTTTTCTTTTAAATAATTTATTCATTAATTAGATCAAACGTTCCTGAAGTGAAGCCCCCTGACCAACATAATCCACAACACCTGAGTATTTATTAGAAATGCAAACTCCGGCTTGACGCCTGTGGCTCAACGGGCTAAGGCGCCAGCCACATACACCTGAGCTGGCGGGTTCGAATCCAGCCTGGGGCCGCCAAACAACGACAGCTGTGACCAAAAAATGGCCGGGCGTTGTGGCGGTCGCCTGTAGTCCCAGCTACTTGGGAGGCGGAGGCAGGAGACTCACTTGAGCCCAGGAATTAGAGGTTGCTGTGAGCTGTGATGCCACAGGACTCTATCCAGGGTGAGAGCTTGAGGCTCTGTCTCAAAAAAAAAGAAAGAAATGCGAACTCCAGGCCCCATCCCTGTACTATTTTTGGGGGGTTGGGGGTCCCTGTCTAATCAAATCTTTTGCCTACTTTTTATTGAACGATTTTCCCATCAATTATGAGAATTCTTCATGTATTCGGAATATCAACTCTTTATCAAATATGCAATTTGCAAATATTTTTTCACTCCTTGGCTTTTTTCATTCAGTTTCTTACTTAGGACCCCAGTTTCTCAGAGGCTGCTGGCTGGAAGTTACTTCCAGCTCCTTGCTATACAGGTCTCTCTGCAGGCAGCTCACAACATGGCAGGTTGGGCCGGGCACGGTGGCTCTCATCTGTAATCCTAGCTCTACTGGAAGGCTGAGGCAGATAGATGGCTCCATAGAAAAATAGAAAAAGCTCTACTAACAATAGGAAAAACTAGCCGGGTGTGGTGGCACATGCCTGTAGTCCTAGCTACTTGGGAGGCTGAGGCAAGAGGATTGCTTGAGCCCAGGAGTTTGAGGTTGCTGTGAGCTATGATGATGCTGCAGCACTCTACCCAGGGCGACAGAGTAAAACTGTCTCAAAACAAACAAAAAATAAAAACACATTTCATAAAACAGAAAGGTGGTGTGAATACAGAAGCCATAGTCTTCATAATTTCATCTCTGAAGTGACACCTTATTACTTTTGCTGTATTCTATTCCTTAGAAGCAAGTCACTAGGGTCAAACTTATATTCAAGGGATGGGGATCATACAGGGAATGACTACCAGGAAGCAGAGATTAGGAACCATTTTAGAAGCTGCATTCAGAAAATGTGCAGATAATTTTTTTTTTTTTTAATTGAGACAGAGTCTCTGGCATCATAGCTCATAGCAACCTCCAACTCTTGGGCTCAAGTGATTCTTTTGACTCAGCCTCCCTAGTAGCTGGGACTACAGGCGCTTGCACAATGCTCAGCATCTTGTTTTGCTTAGCAGGCCTGGGCCAGGTTTGAACCCACCAGCCCCAGAGCATGTGGCTGGCACCCTAACCACTGAGCTATGGGCACCCACCCACAGATACTTATTGCAAGCACCATATTCAAAGGCAGGAGCAATGGTGCACACATCTAGTCTCAGCTACTTGGGAGGCTGAGGCAGGATTGCTTGAGCCCAGTTTGAAGATGTGGTGTAGTATGAGCATACCTGTGAATAGTCACTGAATTCCAACCTGGGCAACATAGTGAGACTCTGTCTCTAAAAAAATAAATACCATATTCAAAATTCTTTGTTTTCAATACTTTAATTCTTCTTATTTTTATCTTCCTGGAATTGCTACTAGATGTTGCCATTTATACTTATTATCCTCCTCCACTTATGTATATCTTATTTCAACCTTCAAATTTTTCACACTTAACTTTTGTTTTTTATTAAAATATTTTTTCAGAGAGGAGGGCTTGCTTAGGCTGGTCTCGAACTCCTGAGCTCAAGCAATTCACCCACCTCCCAGGGTGCTAGGATTACAGGCATGAACCACTGTGCTTGTTATTAACTATTAAGCTGTTTTTGAGAAAATATAGTTGAGTTCCAAAAAACTTAAATTTTAAAAATAGATACCAGGCACCAGGCCACACATAGTTTGCTGGTCCCTGTCCAAAGGCAAAGGCATGATTAAGAGTGAGAAAGCAGGGTGGCGCCTGTGGCTCATCGAGTAGGGCGCCGGCCCCATATACCGAAGGTGGCGGTCTCAAGCCCCGCCTCGGCTGACAAAACAGAAAAATAGCCGGGCGTTATGGCGGGCGCCTGTAGTCCCAGCTACTCGGGAGGCTGAGGCAAGAGAATTGCCTAAGCCCAGGAGTTGGAAGTTGCTGTGAGCTGCGTGACGCCACGGCACCCTACCAAGGGGCGAGAAAGTGAGACTCTGTCTCTACAAAAAAAAAAAGAAGAAGAAGAGTGAGAAACCAAAAGTAGAACTTAAAATACTTCTCTGTTGGATTCCATGGCTCATACTTGTAATCCTACCCTCTGAGAGCCCTATGTGGGTGGACTGTTTGAGCTCAGGAGACTAGCCTGACCAAGAGCAAGAAAATTTTCTCTACTAAAAATAGAAAAATTAGCCAGGCATTGTACTATGTGCCTAGTCCCAGCTACTTGAGAGGCTGAGGCAAGAAGACTGCTTGAACCCAGGAGTTTGAGGTTGCAGTAAGTTACTACGACACCATTACACTCTACCCAGGGTGACAGAGTGGGATCTGTCTCAAAAAAAAAAAACCCAAAAACAAAGCAAACAAAATACTTTCCTTGATGTACTTGATATATCCCATTACTGTCTCCACCAGAGCCCTTTCAAGTTTCAGTCACTATCCCCGTACCCCAAACAACAGTCTTCTGACTCCTTGGAGATTTCTTACATTTCTTGCTGTCTTCTTATTTTTCTGGATTCCATGCTCCCTTTATACCTTTTATAATTCTTCTAGGGAGGATGTAAGAAACAATGCTAACTTACCCCTTGGCAGGAATGGGAAACCAAGTCAATAACTGTTTTCTTTTGTTTTATTTATATATTTTTGGCAGCAAAATTGTGTTTATTAAAAAAAAAAAAAAACAAACCCTGAACTATGAATACATTTCACTGCTTCAAGTGAAGAAACCCCAAGCCAAATAAAAAGACCAATATTAAAAGCAGCATAACTAATTACTTTCTTAAAGATACATAAAAAGAATCAAATGGAACAGTGTAGGAAGACAATCATCCCCTTGTCAGAAATCATTAACTTCTTCCAAATAAAGATATGACCCATCTGTCATATTGAATTGATATTTATTTCAGGACATGCCATGTCAAAATAAAACAAACAGTCAACCCTTGCCTTTAACAATAATATTGTATTATAAAAGCACTTTACAACTCCATCCCATCTTTGAGTATAAGTTACTGGTATGTGGACTAATGATTATCTGAAAGCATTTTTCTATTCAGATCCATAATCCAGGTGCTCTCTGAATATTATAAGGTGACAATAAGTGGGAAGTGGAGGAGGAAGAGGAAAGAGAGGGGACTAAGGTTCTCCCAGTTAAGGATCTTGTTACAATGAGGGGATGAGGAAGTATGAAGATATTTTTGTTGTCTTTTCATCTTTATACTGTGTTAAGTAATGCTTACAACATAAATTCAGCAGGCTTTTCCTGAGCTGTAAACTCAGAAATTTTCTTCCTGCAAACAATGTATTTACAAAGTGTTTATTAACTTACACAGCAATCTCACAATAACTAGTAAAGATTAAAAGGGTGCACTCCTATTATAATTGTTTGCAATATTTTAAGGGAAATACATATTGCCATGGTGATGAAGCTCTAACTAGATTCAATAAAACATCTAAAAATTGAAAGTAGTTTTTTAAAAAAAAGGCAAAGAAATAAATATCACCAAGGAAAAAAGATTAATTGTAGCTTAAATATAAAACTAAATCACTAGTTAATTAACCAAACTATACAGATCTAATAAAAAGCAAAACCAGCCTGAAAGACCCAACATTTAAAAAATGCTAAAAAATAAGGCATTAAGCTGCATAATATTGAGTTTTATTTCCATTCTCTCCTTTCCTTCTTCTATGTATGCTTTTTCTGATCTGCCCCTAGGGGCTTAAAAAAGAATAGTTTCTGTCTTCAATTTGACCTCAAACGTCCTAAGCAAAGTATTTGCTTTTTTGCCAAGGGTTCTTTTCTTGGTAAGCTTTAGATATCATTATTCCTACTAGTTTAGTAATTTAATTTTGATCATGGTGCCAAATCTAAATTCTTCCACTGTTTCTTCTTAAAGGAATTTGACTTTTACAGTACCTTGCCTGCATAGCATTTTTAAAAAAAGAGCGAAAACCCAAGTGAAATCTATTGCTTAAAGATTTGTTTTTAAACAAACAGAGTATCTCTATCTTGACAATTTGGAAACCTTGGGAGAAATAGTCTGTTAGAACTTAACGATTTTACCGTGAAGAATTAAGTATTAAAAACCTGTCTGAAGCACTTGGTTACTTTTCTCTCCCAGAGTCTAATAAAGCACATGTGAAAGGATATTTCGTTTTGGTCAGAAATACATTTTATGTTCCACTATTGTAAGTACTCAGTATGTTCATTATTCATTTTGAAGATGTACCAAAAGGCTTTTTTCATCCAAACATTGCCCACCATGATAGCTGCATTTTGACTTCAAAGAAAGTCTAAGTAATTTATATCAGTGTGCAATAAGAAGTTTGGACATCTTGGCTCATGGCCCAGAGCAAGTAGTGTTTGTAAAATTGAAAGATAATTCCAATGGGCTTAGCCTGACTGCTGCTTTGCCACTTGTTTGTTTCGAGGAAAGGAGGGAGGATAAGAATAGGGAATGGGCTTGAGGGGAGTTGAGAAAAGCAGCATGAGATCAAATAGGCAGTGAACATATTGCTCCTTAACCAAGCCACTCATACTGCTGAGATTTCCATCATTTGAAGTACATTATCAGAACATTAAAAAAGGAAAAAATGTTAAGAAAAATGTATCTAATTTTTAAAGTTATCACTGGAATATGCTGGAATCTTTTGGCTTTTTGTAAAATATAAATAATGAAGACACTGACTTTTTTTGTGCTTGTGAAGCTAATAGATCATCTCCACGAGACAGGCAGCAATGATGAATTGCAATACGTTATTACTGAAGGGAAAAGATTCAAGCCAATATTCACACTGCAGTCAATGAAAGAGTAAGGGGGCCAAAGCAGTGAGCTTTTGGAGAAGGGTTGAAGATGCCACAGGGGATTAGCAGGAACAGCCTCCTTCGCTGACTGGTTGCTCCTGAGGCTTTTCCAGTTTTATGTCAATCACTGAAGCAAAAGTTAAGGAGGTATAAATGACAATGTCTAATTCCAATTCTGCTCGACAGTGATTCCTTTCTTAGGAGCCTACACAGTCACTATTTTCTATGTAGCTACGTCATCATACAAAATGCTCAAATGGAATAAACTTGCTTATAACTACTCTATGCAGTAAGGGTCAGAATTAGGTACAACCCCCTATTTATAAGAATCTTTCCTAAGGAAATTATTCTACTGCAGCAGGATACCATATGGGGACAATGTTGCTTATGAAGATGATAGTCCTTAAAGAATTCATTACTGTTAATAAAAATCTGAAAGTAGCCTACAACGCAGTTCCAACAACAGGAAAAATTTAGAAAGTAATAGAACTTTGCCCCTTTGCCCTGTGAGGATGCAGCATTCACGCACACCAGGGGATATAGTAACAAGGCACCATCCTGGAAGCAGAGAGAGCCCTCATCAGCCACCAGATCTGGTGGCACCCTGATTTTGAAATTCCCAGACTACAGAATTGTGAGAAATAAAATTCTGTTCTTTATATAAAAAAAAAAAAACAACTTAAACTCAACAGAACAGGCTCGGTGCCCATAGCACAGTGCTACAGCGCCGGCCCACGTGCACCAAGGGTGGCAGATTCGAACCCGGTCCGGGTTGGCTAAACAATGACAACCACAACAAAAAAAAAAGCCGCATGTTGTGGTGGGCACCTGTAGTCCCAGCTACTTGGGAGGCTGAGGTAAGAAAATTGCTTAAGCCCAAGAGTTTGAGGTTGCTGTGAGCTGTGACACCACTGCACTCTACTGAGGGCAACATAGTGAGACTGTTTCAAAAACAAACAAAAAACAAACAAACTCAGTAGAACAGATTATGCTATTAAAAGTAATAAAGGGCTGGGTGTGATGGCTCATACCTATAATCCTAGCACTTTAGGAGGCCACGTTGGGAGGAATGATAGAGGCCAGGAGTTTAAGACCAACTGGAGCAACATAGTAAGACCCTGTCTCTACAAAAAATAAAAAAATTAGCTGGGCACAATGGTACATGGCTATAGTCCCAGCTATGTTGGACTCTAAGGCAGGAGAAATGCCTGATGCCAGGAGTTTGAGACTGCCATGAGCTGTGATGCATCACTGCCCACTAGCCTGGGAAACAGAGTGAGACGCTGTCTGGAGGGACAAAAGAAAGTAATAAAGGCTTGGAAAACATAAAACATTTACAAGTGGAAAGAGTTGAATACAGAATGCCATGTATTCCATAACTTAAAAGAATGTCTGGATATGGAGAAACATTAGAACATTAAAAAAAAAAAAAGGACATAAATATAAAATAATGAAAAAAGTAAAATACAAAATCCTTCGAAGTAACTAATATGAGATGTGCTTCATTATGTTCCATTTCTGAAAGCAGAGTCCATGATAAATGGCCAGTTTCTCTCTTTTTAATTTCAGATTAATATAAGGATACAAACAATTAGGTTACATTGTTTGAATTTGTTAGGTGAAGTCCAAGTTGTAGTTGAGTGCTTCACTCAGAAGATGGCCACTTTATTTCTTGCCTATGTCAACTAGACAGCCCAAATGTTCCTTGAGCTCATGAGTTCAAGATCAGTCTGAGTAAGAGCCAGACCCCGTCTCTAAAAAATACCCCAGCATTGTGGTGGGCGCCTGTGGTCCCAGCTACTCGGGAGGCTGAGGCAAGAGAATCGCTTGAGCCCAGGAGTTTGAGGTAGCCGCTAGCTAGGATGTCACAGCCCTCTACCCAGGGTGACAACGTGCAACTCTGTCTCAAAAAAATAAAAAGAAAAGCCCAGAGTCCAGGTAACTCAAAATGAAGAAGCAAGGAGACAAGGATTCTAAGAGTTTCCTACTCATTAAAAGGCAAACAAAAACCCTCGATAAATAACAGTGAGCAGCAGGCCATGAAGGGTACACTTGGATAACCAAACCTCATTTGCTCTTAAAAAACCTCTGAGTTTTTACTTTTCTAGAGAGCAAATGCCAGCCACATACACCTGAGCTGGCAGGTTCAAATCCAACCCGGGCCTGCCAAACAACAATGACGGCTGCAACCAAAAAATGGCCGGGTGTTGTGGCGGGCGCCTGTAGTCCCAGCTACTTGGGAGGCGGAGGCAAGAGACTCGCTTGAGCCCAGGAATTGGAGGTTGCTGTGAGCTGTG
>CAUYRH010100124.1:0-11022 GCA_963574655.1 Perodicticus potto | reverse complement strand
CCTGTTTTGTTTTTTACTTCAAAATAAGATATGTGCAGTGTGCATAGGAATTTGTTCATAGTTTCTTTTTTTAAACTATAGTCCAGCCCTCCAACGGTCTGAGGGACAGTGAATTGGCCCCCTGTTTAAAAAGTTTGAGGATGCCTGGTCTAGTCTGTTATTGATACTTTCTACTGCATCTTTAAGTTCCTTAATTGCTTCAATTCCTTCAGCTTCACTATATCCTTTCTATATTCTTTATATTGCTCATCTCTTATTTGATTCTGTTTTTAGATTTCCTTTTGGTAATTTCCCACTCTCTCACAATTTCTTTCATTGTTTTTTCCATCCATATTTTAAATCCTCCTTCTGTCATTTCTAACATTTCTTTATAGGTGGAATATTCTGTAGTAGCTACCTCCTGACCTCTTGAGGGGGTTGCTGTATTCTGGTTTTTCATGATACCAGGATTGTTCTGCTATTTCTTCCTCATGAGTGTTTTCTTTTTGTCTATTTCCTTGTCCTACTTTTTCCTTTCACTTGCTCTTTCTCCTTAATTTACCATGTCTCTTACCTAAGGTGTTGAAGTGTTCTTTTGGTAAAGGACTAAAAGGACAAGAAGGGTGAAGAGCAAGAAGGGATAAAAGAGAAAAAAGAGAAAAGAGAAAGGAAAGGGAATGAGTAAAAGAGAAGATTGACAAAAAGAAGACAGGAACAGAAATAGACAGGTGTAATCGTGGTGTACGGTAGGGTACTTTGACCCCACTCACAGATTCCAGCCTTAGTGGGGGCTGCATTTTGTGGGTCCCTTGCTGTCTACAATTCTTTGCCTACCTGAGCAGACACAAGACCCACCTCACCAAATACAGAAGAAAAACAAAAATACTATAGCTCAAACCAAAAGAAACAATTTTAAGGGATAAAATTGGGGAAAAACATAATGGGCAGAAAAACGCATTCATAGCAAAAATGAAGGCCTTATTATTAAAGAAGGCATCAATGAAAAATTATATTTACACCAGAAAAATGAATGAAAAAAAAGAAAGTAAAAATTTAGGGGGAAAAATGAAAAAAAATTTTTTTTAAAGGACAAACACACACGTACACACAATCACACACATACACACATGTATATATAGCTGAATATTGCCTGAGCAACTGGTGATCTTCTGGGGTATGAGATGCTAATCACAATGCTGATACTGTTGTATAAGATGGAGACTGGAAGCCTTTGTTGACTTCTTTGCCTTCAAACCCATAGGGTTGGGAGCCTGAATCTATCCTTAGCTCACTTAAAAGACATGCCTCGATCTTTCCAAACTGTGTCCCTTGGCTAAGCAGTGGCTTTCCCAGGAAAATGTGTTGCTGACATCTCTGTAGAATTGGCAGCCCACTTATCAGGCATGCCACAACCTGCCTCAGTCTAGGAATCTGACGGTCAAGCCTGCAAGATTGCTCTCCCACAATGGCTGCACCTGGCCTGCAGCCGAACAATGAAAGCTCTGTTCTACCCCAGGAGCTTAGTCCTGACCTCTGGGCACTGTTCAAAGTCACTTCCTCACTCTCCTAAGATCTCCCAAGGTAACTCAACCAAGTGCCCCACCCCCCAAACAAACAAAACCCAGAGGGAAGAAGGCCTTCCCTGTCTGCAAACTCTCCCTGTTGTTGTAGCTGCTACTGCCACAGCCACCAAGGCCAACTGGCCTTTGACGATTGCATACACTTGCAGCTTCTCCATTGCCACTTATCCACTGCTTTCATCCTCCTCTTGGGGTTGTAAAGTCTCCCACTGCCCCCCTAGATCCCCAAAGGGATATCTTTTGGTAGAACCCACTAGCCACAGGTGCCTGGAGTCTTCTCTTCCCAATCTCACTGTGCCCAGCTGCAAAGAAGCTGTCTCTAGCCCACCATCTTGCTCAAGATTTATTTTTTAGTTTTAGCTTTCATCCAACAATGATTAAGAAAATATATATATTTTTTTATTTTCAGGTAGAGGGGCCTTTAAAAAAGTGTTTCTATAATTTCTTGTTTTATTTTGATCAGAGAAAATTTCTTACAATATTTATATTTTATAAGATGTACTAATATTTGCTTCATCACCTTTTATTATGTGATCAATTTTTATGTTACATCATTTGCTTTTGAGAGGGAATTTTAATTTTAGGATGTAAATTCTGACATATTCATAAAATCTACTCTAGTTATTATAGTGTTTGGGTCTTTTTTTTTTTTTTTTCTGTTTTCACAGTTGTAGTCTACTTGATCTGGCTTGTTCTGAATTGTATGTTAACGTTTCCTATTATTTATGTTCTTTTCATGTTTCTTGGCATCTCTTACAGTGTTTACTTTATAAAAAGATCTTATGCTATTTTATATACATATTTATGTTTATTCTACCTTCATTGTGCTTTTGCCTTTTAGTATTAAAAGTGTTCTTCTTTGTTAGATGTAATGCTTTTACATAAGCATTTTACTTTCTTTGGTATTGGTCTTATTAACCTTGCTTACCGGTTTTGATTTTCCTAAATAGATGATTTTTACTCATCCTTTATATTTAGGCTATTTAACTTATTTTATTTTATATGAGTTCCTTGTATATCGCATATATAGTTAGGTTCTGCTTTGTTAACCAAACAGAATCTTTTTCTGTTAGTTGGGTTAAGTTCATGCATAATTATTGACAGACTGATGTGTTTGGTCTTAACTCTGTCATATTACGTAATATTATAAATAATTATGTATGCTATTATGATGGCGTTCTTTCTCTTAAGGGTTTCCCCTTTATTTTTCTTAAGTTTTTTTTCCCCCTGCAAGGAAAACTTATTTTTGGTCTATTGGTTGTTGTTTGTACTTACATCTTTACTAACATCCTTATTCCTCATGAAAAAATTGATCTTTTAACGTCTAGCCAATTGTTTAGCTGTTATTGGTATTCTGTAATTCCTTCCAAATGCTTGTACCACAAACTTACTCTATTGTTTCCCTCTACCATTTTATTCCATTGGTTTTGCAGCATTATTCCTACTTTGAGAGAACAGTTAGCACATAACATATAGGATGTACTATGTAACGTATTTTCCAATACTTTCACTATCTTTTTGTCTTATACCTACAAGTAAATAGTTGTATTAGTTTTTTGCTTATTTTTTCTAGTCATCCATTGCTTAATTGGAGTGAGTTCATCTTCTAGTAAAATTCCTCAAGAACTCATGTATAGGGAATCCTTTGAACTCTTGCATGATAAAAACTTTTTCTATAGCTTTGATACTTGAAGGCAGCTTGGCTGTCTATAAACTGTTGGGTTCCCTTGTATTTCTTAGAGCTTAATTACAATGCTGTTCCACTGGTAAATTGTAAATTGATAATTTATAATTATATACATTTTTGAAGTATAAAGTGATGTTATAATTTATAAATACTGTATATATAGAATAATTAAATCAAGCTAGTTAACATACTCATTCATCACTTGAAATACTTAAATTTTTGTGGTAGGAACATTTGAAATTTACCTTCTTGGCAATTTTGAAATGTACAATACTGTCATTAACTGTATTTATCATGGCTGTGCTTTGACCAACATCTTCCGATTGCCCATGCTCCAGACTCTCTATTATTCTGTTCCCTACTTCTATGAGTTCAATTATTTTAGATTCCATGTATAAATGAGAGCTTGAAAGATTTGTCTTTCTGTGCCTTATTTCATTTAGCATAGTATTCTCCAATTTCTATGTTGTCCAAAATGGCAGAATTTCTTTGTTTTTAAAGGCTGAATAGTATTTGTGTATATATAGCACATTTTCTTTGCCCATTCATCTGTCTATGGACACTTAAGTTGATTTCATAACTTGGCTATTGTGAATAGTGCAGCAGGGAACATCAGTGTGCAGATATTCTTTCAACAAACTCCTTTTAAATCTTTTGGGTAAATACCCAGAAGAGGAACTTCTGGACCATTTGGTAATTCTATTTTTAGTTCTTTGAGGAACCTCCATACAGTTTTCAATGATGTCTACAATAATTTTCATTTCCACTGGCAGTGTTCAAGGATTCCCTTTCCTCTACAAACTTGCCAATTATTTGTTAGCTCTTGTCTTCTTCTTGATACCTATTCTGACATGTGTGAGATAATATTTGATTGTGGTTTTAATTTGCATTCTCAAGTGATTAACAATGTGTTGTTGTTGTTTTAATATTTATTAAACATTTGTATGTCTTCTTTTTCAGAAAATTCTATTCAGGTATCTTGCCAGTTTTTAAACTGGGTTTTTGATCTTTTTAAGTTTGTTTGAGATCTTCGTATATTTTGAATACTAACCCCTTGTCTAATGTGAATCTTGTTTTTGTTAAATTTATTACCACTCTAATTCTTTTATTTTGGTATATTATTTGAAATGTTTTGCATAGAGAATCTGAGGATTTTCCCTTCTCTTGAATATCTACCGGTTTTACCAGAATGTCTCTCAGTTGATGGTTATAGGTTCTTTTAGTCTGATGTCCAGTGGGCCTTTTACTGTGTAGATTCTGGTCTCTTATTTTTTGGATAGTTCATTGGGTTGGTTCTGTTTTTTTTTAAAGTTAAATTTTTCTTTAGAATTCCATTTACATATAAATTGGATTTTACACCTCTGTCCCTCCTCCAGTTACCTAGATTTCCTCTCTATTTGTGAGTTATTGATAGCACCCAACATCTTGTAGCAACTTAAATGTTTCCTAATTTTACTTATTGAGAAATTCAAATCCTGAATATACATGATTGTATATGAAATCATTTTAAAACAAGAATATATTTTGAATCACTGTAGGTTTTCTCAAGCACATATTTTGAGCAGAGTAGGAAAAAAATGAATTTTGAGGTGTTAGCAAGATCTTATTAATGGTAAAATCAATGGCTCCTTGTTTCTCTGTTATTCATGTTTATACTTTTAACATGTTTTGTGAGGTTAAATAATAAAGGAATGATCATGTTTTTGAGTGTGGTGTATCATTGATTGCTGTCTGTTTGCAAACATTATCGGAGACAACTATGCATGTTTAGTAAGTCCAAGGGCATGTTGAAGTTTTGTATAGAATAGTTACATGGGAATTTGCTGCAGCAATTATTCTGCTATTTAATGACAAGTAATTATCCACATCACTTCCCACACTATACATCTCTGTCTTGCCCTTCAGCATTATGAATGTCTCACCCATGGGCATGAACATTTATTCTACATAGTATCCAGCAGTTTACCAACACTAAGATGCAACACACCTCTTGTTTATATAACTAAATCCAAACTTTTCTTCATTGAGGTTTATAAAAATACTTACTTTTTCTAATTATCATTTATTTTATATTCCTCAAAATTTGTAATATTTTTAGAACCTGTGGCCCCTGAAATAATTTTTGTACTGACAAGAAGCAGGAAGGGACAGTTTCTTTCCTACTGGGGACTAAACTAAGTAATCATGTAAATGCATTTCTAATTATCATTCTGTGGGCTTCTTTTCATTTCTAGCTGCCATGAATTCATTGTAACATGTCATAATTGCAGTAATATTGTTTAAATTATGTTTTCTGAATTATATCAATTTTTGAAGCATCTTTAATATTCCTTTGTGACCAGCATCTGAGTAGAAAAGAACCACAGCTGTATTGACAGTTTTCAAAATAACTTTTAAGAGCTTATAGGAGAGTATTCTGAGAGAGCTATTGCCATGGTGCTGTTTTTAAAAATCATAAAAGCTCTCTGAGTAAGATTGGATCATTGTAGTTTCATTAGTTTTATTATGACTAAGAGGTCATGAAGTGGCTACTGCTGTTATCATTTATATTTTCCAGCTTGATGAAAAGACGGAGAAATGTGAGTGGTTTCTATGCTTCCTAAGGCTTTACACCCATATTTATTTATATATGTTATATATCTACTATATTTACCTCTTCCCCCAAATATATGTTATCAGAGTATGTAGTTAAATCCTCATTTCTACCCTGAAGTCAGGAGCTTTTTGATATTTAGAAATCTGGAGAGTTCAAAATTTCTTATATAATATGCTCCATGCTTTTCGGGTTTCATTTCTGACCTCAAGCAATTTATGGCTTCTCCTCCTACATTAGCATTTTTCTAGGCTAAACCAAAGGAGTTGATGATAACATTTAAAGTATAAAGATACCAAAAGGTTACTTTGTAGCTCCTAACTTATTCTGAAAATAGTTACAAATATTTTTCATTTTTATTCAGAAAAAGTATGTTTGTGAACGACATTCTCACATATTTATTTAGCTTTTATTTGAGTACTTGCTTTGTGTCAAATGCTGGTAGTTCAGCATTCAGATAAGGTTCAGTCTTCTGGAATGTAACAAGGGAGATGGTTAAATGGATAGTGAGTTACAGTGCCTTGTAGGTGCAGCTGTAATGGAGGTGTGCAGCATGGGGATTAGAGTACATGCTAATGAAATTATTTTGTTACAGTAACACTTTTTTATACATAATCTATATCTATATGGAGTGAAGTCTCATGGAAAGTAGGTTAATGAATCATTCTATTTAGATATTATTTTCTCTTCCATAAATTTTAAGAATTAGTATCTTTAGTCACATTTTTCTGTATTTCATGTTTTCTGACATGAGTTTAGGAGATGCATGCCCTTTAACATCATGACATATAAAATGTTGAAATCTATAAAACTGATAGTCCAAATTCTTCTGTATTTCATTGTATACATGCCCATTTGCCTTATAGGTAGTTATCAGAGGTGACTATTTACATGATTATTACCGAGATTAAAGTTTTTGGGTGACATATTTCTTACTTAGCTAAGCAATGAAATCACACTATGTTTGTTTATATTTTGGTCTATTAAAGAATTATAGGGTTATAGGCAATTCCTAGTATTGGGATTTACTAAGTACCACACTATAAAGGAGAATTTTTGCTAGATGCTGTTGTATGCTGTGTTTCTGCATAAGTCATATGCTATTTATCTATGTATATTTTCTGAGCATTCACATTATTTATTTTTCAATATTTAGTTAAAATTACTTTGGAATCATATATGCTATTTTCCTATCTTCACCCCTACTGTATTTGGTGATGTCATTGTTAGTTCATAGATAAATATCATCTAAAATGATTCACAACTTCAAATTCGGAATAGAAAATAGAAGTTTATGTACTAGAAAGTAAGTAAAAGGCATTTGAAAACTGTTAGTGAATAGGATTGATATATGAACAATTTACTGTTATAATCATTTTTACTGTTTTGTACAAATAACAATTGTATTAACAGAAAAAGATTATCTTTAAAAAAGAGGAAAAAGTACTCTATAGTACAAAATAAATTAATTGAAAGAAAACTGTATCTACTGTAGTCTCATTGTATCACTCTTTTTTGAATTTTTACTCAGGGCTGCCTTTGTACCGGTGACTCTTATAACAACTGTTGTATTTACTTAACAGACACCTATGACTATAACTACAATGGGAAGGGATAGTGGAGTTGGAATAGATGTCCATAATAAGTACAAGAACACTCTTCACATATATAAGAAAGAAAATAATTCTCATTTTCAGCACTCTGAGTATTAGTGTACTTAACCACATCTACATTTCATTGTTCAAGACAAGAAGTTGGGATCGAACACTGAAAGACAACACTTAAAAATATTCATACAGAAAAGAACAAAAACATTCTCTTTCGTAACTGTGACAATCTTTTTACACCTACAAAAATGAATCAGAATTCTGTAATATCATCTAGTTCAGCTACAATTTTCCTCCCAAATCTTGTATAGTCCCACCCCACCCCCATCCCTGCCCTGTACCAGGACTGCTGAAAGGACACAAGGTTCTTCTGTCTTATGCGTCGTTTTTGAATAAAAACCCGTGCTTTCTGTTTAGTGGCTCTGACTTTGAAAAAGATAAGTGGATCTCTCGTGGTGAATATTCTTTCTTTAAAGCAAAAAGTTGGTGGGGATTCTTTCCCACAGAAGCACAGTGGCAGTCATTCTAAAACCCCTGTTTCGCAGTATTTGTTGATCCAAGTGCAATTGCACTGGCAGAAGTAGTCATGCCCAGCTCCTTTATTTTTCTCTCCTCTTCACTTTTGCTCCCCTCCTTAACTATTGCTATTCCATATTTAAGAAGTAGGAATCTTTTTTAAGTGAAAATCAAAAATAACTTTATTTTATGTGGAAAGATTTCTTCAATGGACTTTTATATTGTATAGCGCAGTATTGTTAACTGTAAGCTCCATGTTGTACAGCAAATCTTTAGAAATTATCATCTTCCTTAACAAAAACTTTATACCAGTTGGATAGCAACTCCACATTTCTTCCTTTCTCCAGGCCTTGGCAAGCACTTTCTACTTTTTACTTCTGTGAGCTGTACTCTTTTAGGTACTTCATATGAAGGGGAAGCATATGGTATTTGTCCTTCTGTAACTGGCTTGTTTTATGTAGCATAATGTCCTCTGGGTTCATCCATGTTGCCTAATGTGGCCGGATTCCCTTCTTTGGTAAGTCTGAATAGTATTCTAGTGTATGTACATAGATAGGTATGCTACATTTTCTTTGTTCATTTATTGATAGAAATTTACCTTGAATCTATATCTTGGCTAATGTGAATATTGCTACAAACATGGGAATACAATACTTCTCTGACATCCTGATTTCAATTATATTTGGATAAATACCTAGAAATGGAATTACTACCAGAAATGGTAGTTCATTTTTTAATTTGGGGGGAGGGGATCTTCATACTGTTTCCATAGCCACTGTACCATTTTACATCCCCATCAATACCACATTAGGTTTCCTTTTCTCTACAGTGTTGCCGATACTTATTTTTTTGTTTTCTTTTTTGATAACCCTCATCCTAAAAAAGTATGAAGTGATATCTCACTGTGGTTTTGATTGAATATTCCTGACGATTAATAATGTTAAGCATATTTTCATACCTATTGGCTATTTGTATGTCTTTGGAGAAATGTTACAAGAAATAGGAATATTAACGGTGAATATATTATTAGTAGCTAAAGAGGATATCTGAAATGGTAAATGTAAATGTCTCTTACACTACCCATTGAGATGCCATTTTGATCTACCACACTGACAGTGCTCAAATATAATGTGTAGTATGGGCAAGGGGTCAAGGGAATTGAAGAAGTCGTATACTTCAATCTTTTTGTAAAGTATTTAGATCATATATGAACATTGATTTAAGATTTTCATCCTTTGTTTCAATTAATTTTACTTTAAGGAATTTTTTCTTAGGAAATAATCAGAGGGCTATATAAATAATTACATGCAGAGATTACATGTTTACAGTTTGGGAATTATAATAATTTTGATGTATGAGATGGAGAGATAGTTTATCTAGTTTTTGGTTTTTGTCAAATTTTTTTCTGTAGTTTTGACAAAAAATTTTAAAACCTTTTATCAAATTTGTATTTTGATAAGCATCTTAGTTTTTATTTTGTGGTTTCAGCCTTATGTATGGATAATTTATATTTTTTATTTCAGATTAATATGAGAGTACAAATGTTTAGGTTACATTGTTTCCATTTCTAAAGTAAAGTTGTAGTTGAGCCTTTTACCTAGGGGTGTGCTGAATACCCTCATATTGTGCACTTTAGATAATTTATATTCTTAATTAAGATACCATGATGAACTAATTGTTTTCAAAATACATGAGATATAGAAAACTCAATATTAAGTGTAATTTTCTTTATATCTCTATATACCTAAATGTCGTAGTAAGTGAGGGGAAGAGAAACTTACTCTGATTTGGTTTAGGAGATTTTATGAAATGAAACTATAAAAAGAAATCCTCACATAATTTAAGCACAGCATATTTTGTGACTTACAGCAATAATAAGTTATAAATACTACCATGGCTTACATTTCAGTTTAATGCAAAACTATATTATAATTTAAATTATAATTACAACAAATTATTACTACAGTAAAATTTCCTTCATGAGGGTCTCAACCTCTCTAATAAAGAAATGCAAATGAATCAGCTGCGAGATGCCATGGTGATCAGCCACACTGACGATGCTAAAAGATAACGTATAGTATGAGCAGGGGTCAAGGGAATTGAAGAAGTGGTATACTCATGCATGATAGGAAATTAAAATGCTTTAATCTTTTTGGAAGGTATTTAGACAACATATGAGCACGTAAGATTTACATCCTTTGTTTCAGTAATTTTACTTTAAGGAATTTTTTCTTAAGAAAATAATCAGAGAACTATACAAATAGTTTCATGAAGGGCTTTACTCTAGGACAACGGTTCTCAACCTGTGGGTTGGAACCACTTTGGGGATCGAATGACCCTTTCACAGAGGTTGCCTAAATACATCCTACATATCAGATATTTACATTATGATTCATAACAATAGCAAAATTATAGTTAGGAAGTAGCAACAAAAATAATTTTATGGTTGGGGGTCACCACAATATGAGGAACTGTATTAACAGGTTGCGGCATTAGGAAGGTTGAGAACCACGGCTCTAGAAGTACTTATAACACTAAAATGTTTTTAAAAGTCTAAACTCTAAGGCATAATGGGAAGATTGAAAATATTTTGTGCATCCATATTATTATCATAATATAAATCATTTAAAATTATCTTTTGAAATTTATTTACTAATATGGTAAAGTATCATAATATAATATTAAGTAAAAAGAGTAGAATATAAAATTGTATTTATCTTGCATGCTTTCTTTTCATATTTGTATTTTTTATTTTTTGGAAATGTAATTGGATACAAGAAGAATGATATAAAATATACCAAAATATCAATAATTTTTACACATACTTTAAAAAGTTTTAATATAGCTGATTTTTAAAATAGTCCTCTTTTATATACTTTTTTGAACTTTTTGAGTTTTCTAACATTAACTAATGATATATTTTTTTTTTTTTTTTTTTTTTGAGACAGAGCCTCAAGCTGTCACCCTGGATAGAGTGCTGTAGCATCACAGCTCACAGCAACCTCCAATTCCTGGGCTCAAGCGAGTCTCTTGTCTCCGCCTCCCAAGTAGCTGGGACTA
>CAUYRH010100123.1:0-22528 GCA_963574655.1 Perodicticus potto | reverse complement strand
ATTTTATTCAAAAAGTTTCAATTTATTACTATATCCTCTGAACTTACCTAACATAATGTTTTTAAATTACCTAAGGCTATAGGCATTGTCCATTGCCATTCACATCAATCTGACCACTCACTCATATCACAAGAAAACAATCGAGCCGATCATGAAAAACTCATCTTCTAACATCTCCTCTCACCCCTTACTTGTTTAAAAATCATGATCACCCTCTAGTTGGCCAATTAAAACTACGTTCCCCTCTCAGCAAGAAGAAGCTACAGAAGAGAGAACTCGCCATCCCCTATCCCAAGGCCAACCTTCTATTTTTAAAATATCAAGAAGGGAGGAATGTTAGATAATTGCACCACTTCGGCTCCCTAGCCCGATTATCCACTGAAAAGCTCAAACTTATGGCCCGCCCCCTACTGCTCTTCACGCCAGAGCGGTAACACCTTATTGGCTGTTCTACCATCCCAACACCTCCCCTAACCGAGTCAATATAAGGCGCTCTTGTCTTTTGTTCCCTCTCTCTCTTCACTTCTCTTCTCCTCCTCCTCTACCCCCTGTCCCCCCCATGTGTCTTCTCTCTCTCTCTCTCTCTCTCTCTCTCTCCCTCCCTCCCTCCCCCTCCCCCTCCTCCTTAATGCTGCTATGCAGCTTCCCCACCAATAAAGACCTTTCGTACAAGCCTTAGTGGTCTGTGAGGTTTTGTGCCGGTCGAGTGCCATCTTGCACTTCAACCACCCCAAAACCATCCAAACCCCTACCCCCTAGTCTGTGGAAAAATTGTCTTCCATGAAGCCAGTCCCCGTGACAAAAACATCGGGGACCAGGGTATGTGACCTGAGCACGAGGCTTACATCTTACTTATTTCTACACTCCCAAAGCCCAGCACGAGCAGACAGGGTTGGATGGAGAAATGGGAAAACGGAGGAATATCCGTTCTGACTCACCTCAGAGAGCTCTCCAAACCTGCTGTTAAATCCAAGTGATCCCCATCCACTTCTGTGAACCCAGCTTAAGTTCTACCACTTAAATACACACACCCCTCATCAGAGCAACTGAAGGACATGACATCACTCAGTCCTCAGAGTGTGACCACAGCGCTGGCCAGCATTTCCTGCGCTCTCACATTTATCATATTATCTCTCCAGTTGGGGTGTCCATCCCTAAGGGAAGGGACTGAGCTGTGCATTTTTTTTCAATAATCCTTAAAATCTGTAACAAAATCACTTAGCCCTAAGGTGGACATCAGAGGATGCTAGTGGAATTCACTCAGCATTGCAGCTCAGTGGTAACCCCCAGTGCTGGACATGAAATCACACCAGTGCCTGGAAGCATTTATATATACTCAAAAACTGTCTCTCTACTGCAAGAGCAAATCGAACACTGTGAGGGAAAAATATAAAAATTTAAACCTAATTGTTCTGATAATGGAATAAAGTTTTATCAGATAACAAAATCTAAAAGAAGCAGAAAAGATACCTTCGAGCAGCTTTTTCTCTGAAGAGAGTTTGGAAGCAGCAGCAGGAGCTTGATACAAAAAGTCACAGAGGAATGTGGTCTGTGGAGACTCTTGATTTAATCCACCCTCACAATGAATGTCATGTTGAGGAAAATCTACAAAAATTAAAAAAAAAAACTTGAAATTTAAAATGTGAACCACTTTCCCTTTGTTTACGAATATTTACATGAGTTTTGAGCTAGAGGAAAAACTAATTTAAATATACCACAGAATAAATACAGAGAGATATTTGTTTTATTATACTTTGCATAAAATTTGCCAATAAGCACTTAAGTCGTTTTTATTATTCATATATGAAAATCGGATTTAATTTTGGTAGAAATGATTATGTGGGATTAACTATTTTAATCTTCCACTTATAAGATTAAAGAAATAGAAAAGATTTATTTCCTAAACTTTTTTCTCAAAATGATATAAAAACAGGCTTATGCACCCTCCATCTTTTTATTGGTAATTACATTTTCTTCTTTCTGACAGGTTTTTCTTATTTGAGAAATAAACAGATTTATGCTTCACTACTTTAAGGGATAGATCAGAAAAGCCAGGTTATTGCAGAGAGAGAGACAAACCTGAGAACTTGTTGTGATAGAGAAATTCCATCTGTAGACTCTGACCAGCCTTCTTGGCCAGCAAGTAGGGGGTGCTATGCACGGGGTCGCCAGTCGCACACATCACGTCTGCTCCACTGAACAGCAAAGCCATCGTTTCCAGAACATCTGACTTCACGACAGCAGCACACAGAGCCTGGCCATTAAAAGAAAATACATCTTTTAAGGGAAGAAAATAATATTCTAGCTATCAAAATGAGTGAAAAGTCTGACAATCTGTTTATGAGATAAAGTTTGTACTCATTTTGTTCCTGAGAAGGTTAATAATAATTATGTTCTAAATTAGACCACAAGCACAAAAGGCCTTCTTAATGTAAATTTAAATTACAACCTAAGCCCTTCACATCTCAATCCTCAATCCATGGATTTTTTTTTTCTGTGATATATCTTCCAAACCTAATCCATTCTATTTGCTTTGGAAGACATTTTTACAGTCATATACTATGATAATGGTTGATGCTCAGAAAATTCAAAACATCTCAAATGTAATAACAAAGTATCCACTAAATGTTTCTATCATATGAAAGTCATTAGTATACATTTCCAACATAATCAGGAGTTACAGAATATTTAAATTATCATTGTGCTATGGGGAATTAGAAAAACAAGTGCAAAGCAAACTCCGGATCTTTCCTTTTGTGGCCCAGGCATGAGGGAAGTTAGAACACCATGTAAGAGGCAAGAAAACAGTATCACTGACTCATGCATCACCCTTGTGCAAATAGGAATTGCTGTAATGCAACTTCTTTTTGCATTGAAGTAATGAGCTGCCTTCACAGCTCGTCTCATCCCTTCTTCCCACATTATGTCAGTCCTCAGAGTTCACTTCGCTTTCCATTTGCCTCAAAACTCTCAGCTTATGGCACTTTGATCTGACTTGAGTCTTGGCCTCACCATTTCCACTCCTTCCTGACAAGATACACCTCGACAGATCACTGGTTAATTCATCCTCAGTGATGTCTCCCTCAGCAGCTCAGAACATACAGCAAGATGCTTACGACACAGTTCCTACCCTGGAGTGTCAGCTGTGAAGAGAGTATTCGCCTTTTCAACCATGGTCTAGACAACCTCTACAATTTCCTTCACTTCAGAATCAAGAATCCTGCATTCTTATAACTGCTTTGTACTTATTTCCTAGGTGATCTCGGACAATTCCCTTCCTTTTCAGGTCTTAGTTTTTCCCCACTTGCAAAATAACAGCTTTAAAAACCACAAGGATTACTGTCCCTTCCACTCTAACAGTCTGATGTCCCCCATCTAATCACAGGTCTTTCCCCTAATTCCTTCCTCATTCACTCTATTTCTTCCCCCACAGCACACAGCAAACCCACTTGCTCTAGTGCGTTTATTCTGGTCAGTTTAAAGTCTTCTCCAACTGACTGTCACTCCCAGGAGTCAAAGTAACAAATCTACTTTTCAGCACAATTATGTCCCAGCACCAAAAAGAGGACTCAGCAATCATTAAATGTACAATAAACACTCAATACAATAAACAGTCTTTTCTAAAGATTATTCACTGACTCTTTTAAGAAGTGCAGTGCGGAAGTAAGCACCAATAGACAAACTTCCCTAAGATATTTAGGAGAAATGTGATTGCTAGCCTTTAATTTAAGACTTAGCTAATGGCTTAGTCCCTGGGAACCTGTGTGGAGTGACAGAAAGGACCTTGTTGGACGACATAAAAATTACTCATTGACAAGATGCACATTACCATCAAACAAGAAAAAAAAACTATGGGGACACATGAGCTCGTTTTCTGAACTCACAATTACCTCCACAAATCAATAATTTACTCTCTGTATACTTACTTTATTGACCTCTCGTGCACAGAATTAGATTAAGAATAATCCTAAATTTATGATATCCTCTGGCAGGATTAGTTATTTTAATGATATAAGTGGCACCTATAAAAATATTGCCCAAAACAAAACTAAATATCTCAACAATACCTTACATAACCATATGGCTCTCTGCTATCTTAGGAATCTATGATGAATTCTGCATTCATTCTGTGTTTCTGCTTTAAGAAAAACTTATTTTAGGAAACTAAACCAATGGACCAGAAATATAAATCAGTTTTATATAACTCATATTGTCAAATGTGGACAGCGGTCTTTATTTTCCAAACTGTTCGATGTAAAGCTGATTTCCTCAAGATTCTTACCCACCAAGCCTTACCATTAAAAACATATTCAAGAAAGGAGAGCTGGCTGGGCATGGAGGCTCACATCTGCAATCCCAACATGAGAGGAGACCGAGGGGACAGGATTGCTTGAGCTCAGAGTTAGAGACCAGCCTGAGCAAGAGTAACATCCCATCTCTACTAAAATAGAAAAAATTGGCCAGGCATGGTGGTGTGAGTCTATTGTCCCACACATTAGGAAGCTGAGGCAGGAAAACTGATTGAGCCAGAAGCTGGAAGTCACAGTGATATATGATAACACCACTGCATTCAAGCCAGGGGGGTAGAGTGAGAGTCTATGTCCCAAAAAATACAAAGAAACAAAAGACTGAGAACTATGAAAAAATATATCATTTGCCCATTAAAAGATAGGAACATAAAGGTTTATACTTTAAATATCTATATATAAAAGAGCCTCTTAATACACGTGAGATGAAACAGTGATTCAGAAAAAGAAGAAGGAGTGGGGAGATTTTTTTTTTTTTTTTTTTTTTTTTTTATATACAGAATCTCGCCCTTGGGTAGAGTGCCGTGGCCTCACACAGCTCACAGCAACTGCCATCTCCTGGACTCCTGGGCTTATGCCATTCTCTTGCCTCAGCCTCTCAAGTAGCTGGGACCACAGGCGCCCGCCACAACACCTGGCTATTTTTTTGTTGCAGTTCGGCTGGGGCTGGGTTTGAACTCCCCACCCTCGGTATATGGGGCCGGCACCCTACTGATTGAGCCACAGGTGCCGCCCCAGGCGGGGGAGATATTTAACTGGACCCTTTGCCAAAGGGTCTTACTAGCAGACCAAATGTGTGTCACAAAATAGGCGCCAAGGATCTAGAATCACTCCGCCAAAAGCAAACGAGACTTAAAATCAATGGCACTAAGCAAATTATAGCTTCTATTAAATAACAATACATTGTTGTTATATGCCAAAGTTGTTGATAATATCAGCAACATACCAGCAAAAATTAAATTCAGCAGCTGGTTCCTAAATCAGAGAAAGTTGTCAAAATATTAAGAGTAATTGGGATAGAGCTGAGTTAGCTGGAAACTTCATTTATGAAGAAAGAATATGCCCTCTCTTAATAATGAATCCTTAAGTAAAACAATCGAAAAATCACTGGCACAATGTCACAAAAGGAAATAAAGTTAAACATTATTTCACCAAATAGTGTAATATTTTTTACTTCTTATCCAGAATCTTGGCACCTATTAAAAAGACATTAAAGTTGATTTCTCTTATTATCTTTCACTGAATACCTTATTTAATTCTTCTTTGGTGAGAGATGCCAAAAGGGTCTTTCTGAATTTTCCCTCTTTATATTTCTGAGTGATAAAGGTTTTTCTCTTTTCTACTGGCGAGTCCATGTGTAATTCTTCATCCTTTTGGAGATTACCAGCCCAAAAGTCATTTGCTCGTTTGTTTCCAATGACGATAAAAAGCTGAGTAGTCAAAAAAATGATGAAACATATCAGTTCATAAAACGTATTTGAATCTGCAGAAAACTGTATCATATTACAAATTAAAGCATAACATTCTGCAATATACCAGAAAATACATGAAAGATGGAACTCTATCAAAAAAAATGAAGTGTGAAAGCAGTTACTATATCCATCTTTTTATACAACCTAGTTGCTCTGAATAATGGTAAAAATTTTGCTTGGACAAAATTGCAAACAACGTAAATTGCAGCAAAAGTATTTTTATTCTTTGAAACTCCTACTGAGACAGATTCATTTTGAAGGGCTGAGCAGGTGGGCTAATGCTACCCAAAATGGGAAGCAGGGGAACGGGAGCAGAAAATGGAGACAGGACACAGCAAGTTAGACTCAATCACGGTTAATGACAGCATGGCAAAGATAAAAGAAATTTATGTAAATTTATGTTTTCATTTGTTTTTCTAGTATGTTATCTATGGTGGGTTAGAAAGAGAGTTCTAACTTTTTTTAAGCTGTCCATTGTTTAAAAGTAGTTATTATAATTAAAGCTCTTTATATTTTTTATTTTGAGAATAACTACTCATGTAGAAAACATGTGAAAGACTTACTACTATCCAAAACGCTAAAAGCCATTTCTCATGATCTGATGAGAATCACCGAGGAGCTCCTAGACAATGTCATGACAGCCCCCTGCACGCCCCCTCCCAGTCTCTGCTGACCCCCACGGGGACACAGGCTTCACGACAGCCCCATACACACCTCATCCCAGTCTCTGCTGACCCCCACGGGGACACAGGCTTCACAACAGCCCCATACACACCTCGTCCCAGTCTCTGCTGACCCCCATGGGGACACAGGATTCACGACAGCCCCATACACACCTCCTCCCAGTCTCTGCTGACCCCCACGGGGACATGGGCTTCACGACAGCCCCATACACACCTCGTCCCAGTCTCTGCTGACCCCCACGGGGACACGGGCCTCATGACAGCCCCCTGCTCACCTCCTCCCAGTCTCTGCTGACCCCCACAGAGACACAGGGTTCATGATAGCCCCATACACACCTCGTCCCAGTCTCTGCTGACCCCCAAAGAGACACAGGGTTCATGACAGCCCCCTGCTCACCTCCTCCCAGTCTCTGCTGACCCCCATGGGGACACAGGCTTTATGACAGCCCCCTGCTCACCTCGTCCCAGTCTCTGCTGACCCCCACGGGGACACGGGCCTCATGACAGCCCCCTGCACACCTCCTTCCAGTCTCTGCTGACCCCTATGGGGACACAGGCCTCGTGACAGCCCCCTGCTCACCTCCTCCCAGGCTCTGCTGACCCCCACAGGGACATAGGACTCACCTCAATGAGTTCATTACTCCAAATGCTGGCATCCATTTTTAGACTTCTAACCTTGGAATCTTTTGGTCCCAAAGATCTGTGTTGTCCTAAAGTAAAAAACAATTGCATTTCTATTGTAATTTATATGTAAATTTCTTTCACTTTTTTTTAATTAGAAATATATATGTGTGTGTACATGTGTCTTTCACCAGTATCTACTTTCCCAGATGCCAGTGGCACTTTCCCCCGAGAAGGGGTGGTACTGAGACAGAAATGGTAACCAACTGCAATGAAGGTGACAGCAATCATCTTTGTCAACATCCTGTGTTACGGTGGAAGAGAAGCCAGCCTAACTCCATTTTGTTGTGACTCTTATTCCTGAGCATCAGGAAAAGCAGGTAAAGCAGGCCTGACTCCATTCTGTTGTTTTGTTACATTTTATTGCTTTAAAAGAAAAAACAAAACAGTTCCACTTGCCTCCTTGCCCATTGCATGGTATTTTAAGTGTACCTGGTTATAACTGCTACAATTATTAGTATTGTCTAGAAAGTCACTAACTACCATCATGACAACAACCCTTGTGATTATGTTAAGGTGGTCTTGTACCATGCACATGTGATATTGAAATGTTAAAAGAACAAGCTTGACTCCATTTTACTATTTACTCCTTTTTAGCTTCAAAACTACTTCCTCTTGTTTGCCCTCCCATTGTGTAACTGTAAATGCATTTGCTTTTGATTATGGCCCTAGTGATTATAGCTTTATGACCCTTACCTGTAAATTCCTCTCCTTGCATTTTCCCCCTAGGACATTGTGGTTTGTACCTATTTTGTAAGGAAGAAAAATCACTAATCGCTCCTGTGATCATAGCATTGTGTAAAATGACTATTCACCCTACCCTCGTGGTTCCCCTTACCCCTTTAACTGCTATTTTCGCTTCTGTAATAACGCTTGCCCCCATCCCCAGGAAAAGTTCTGCCCTATACAAACCAAAGCCACAGACAACTTGGGCCTGCTCTCAGAAACCCCATGTTGGGACACTGAGGCAGTCGCCAGCCAGCTCTCCAATAAAGGACTCCCCTGCAAATTAGACTTGTCTGGCTGTGTGGTCTCTGGGGGAACACCTGGGCATAACACCTGCATTAGTATCAAACCCCACTTTTAAAGGAATATACACAGGGTAGCTCCTATGGATCAAGGAGTAGGGCACCGGCCCAAAACCAGAGGTGGCAGGTTCTAGCCCGGCCCCAGCCAAAATTACAAAAAAAAAAGAAAAAAGACAATCTGGGTGTGCCTGTGGCTCAAGGAGTATGATGCTGGCCCCATATACTGGGGGTGGCGGGTTCAAACCTGGCCCTGGCGAAAAACTGCAAAAAAATATATATATATATATATACACATAGATTTGTGTGTTCAAAATATGTGTATAAATGAAAACTTTACTATTATAAAACTAGCCACAACATGAATACATGTCTACTTAAAAATCTGATGTGGAGGGCGGTGCCTATGGCTCAGTGAGTAGGGCGCTGGCCCCATATGCCAGTGGTGGCGGGTTCAAACCCCGCCCCGGCCAAAAACTGCAAAAAAAAAAAAAAAAAGAAAGAAAGAAAAAGAAAAAGAAAAAAATATCCTAGTAAAAATCTGATGTGGATTCTTGTTTCTGCTATTATGTCTGGACAAGACAAGGGCCCAGCATTCTATTATGCTAAGCCCAACTCTGCTGTAAAAACTATCCTTCAGTCATCACTGAGCACACGGGGGTGTGTGCAACGATTGCTAAGCTGAGGAGGAAAATCCTAAACAAGTCATTGTCCCTGATCTTAAGGACCTTTACCTTATCAGCAGCACAAGTTCATTCTTCTCCCTACATTATGTGAGACGTTCTTTACCCTCCTTCCTCAGGATGGAAACTAGTTACAGCCTAAAGTTGCAGAATTCCTAAAGCAGGAATTTGTATAGGTTTGCATGTTAAAGACTACCCAAAGGCAATATAGTTCTGAAAAGGAAAACTCGTAGAGGCAGGTAGAAGAGCTGAAACAGAGTATT
The DNA here is from genome assembly GCA_963574655.1 of Perodicticus potto. Taxonomy (NCBI): domain Eukaryota; kingdom Metazoa; phylum Chordata; class Mammalia; order Primates; family Lorisidae; genus Perodicticus; species Perodicticus potto. The sequence goes on along the minus strand of CAUYRH010100123.1, from coordinate 13,414 downwards.
GGTGTAACTTTCCTTGGCAAGAAACTGAAAATCTGAGCTGAGGCAGCAGCACAGAAACAAAATGGAGAAAACGGATTTAGAGACACTGACACAACAAAATGAATGGGACTTGGGCTTGAAGAACAGACAAAAGGGGGGCAAGAGAATGGCTTAAACCCAAGAGTTTGAGATTGCTGTGAGCTGTGATGTCACAGCACCCTACCGAGAACAACAAAGTGAGACTCCGTCACACACACCCCAAAAAGAGAAAGAAAAGAAAGAAAGAAAGGGAAAGTGGTTGCTCAGATTTTAGGCTTGAGTGTAAGGTGAAAATTATTGCTTCTGACCAAGAAAAGGAATTATATGAAAATACAGTTTTACACAATGGGCTAGGGGCAGCAATGAAGGCTGCTTTTTCGACATGTTATTTTTTAAGGTGTGTTTGGCAAATCTGAACAGAGGTTCTACTACATAGATAATTATAAGAGAATTTGCTGTTTAGCAGAGTGAGAATCATCCACTTAAAAATGAGGATGGAGTAAACAAGTGTAAAGTGTAAACACTCAGGAACAGCAGAGTGAAAGGCAGCTGAGAATGTAACCCAAGGGGACACGTGCAGGTATTTTATGAGCATGAAGAGAAAAAGTAACCTGCAAAAGGATGACTGTAGTAAGAACCCAAGGAGAATACACTGCCAAACACACCTCAAAAATTAACATGCCAAAAAAGCAGCCTTCCTGGCTGCCCTTAGCCCACTGCATGAAACGGTGTATTTTCATATATTCCTGATCTTGGTCAGAAGCGATAACGCAGGTTATCTTAGAAATTGGGGGTGGGTGGGTGTCAGAATGAGACACACCGATCAAGGGTCTCAAATAAAGAAAAGACAATAAAAATACACACATTGACTATACAGAAATTGAGTAATGAATTTCCCCACAAATCAGTAAGTGTGGTGAAAATATTTTTACTGTACTGGAGAGGAAAAAAGACCGATGACAGAATGCAGAAGAAAAACTAGAAAGTTAAATGAATGAAGAAAACTTATCCATACGGTTGCTCTTGAAAATATCTCATCTCTGAGAGGAAAAAGGGGACAGAGAATGATCCACAGAAGAGGATGGAACATTTTCAAGATGCTTGATGGTATAAATAGACACACTTATGCCAATTTCTGTGATGGAACAAAGGAGACCATGGCAGACCACTCACATAAGGGACTGAGGATCCCCCGGAAGGAGGGAAAGGAAGCATAAGGAGAACAGCGGGGGCAGCACGAAACTTCTCTCCCCCAAAGAACAGGATGGGGTCAAACACAGACAGGAAGCTGGCCCGTTTTTGCTGTTGTTATGACTGACACTGTTAAGGACCTGGTGAGGAAATCTACCTTAGTATGAAGAGAAATGTGTAGAAGGGAGCTTTAGAGAAGTACAAGGGTTTGCAGCAACAGTGGAGGCTGCAGCACCCACTGTCTGGGCTCTAGTTAAGCAGATGCTCCTCTCCTACATTCCCTCACTGAACCTCGCACCCAACTCTATTCCTGTACTGACGGCGCGCTGTTAGAATGATAGACCTGTGGAGGAAATGTCCTGTCTTAGTCATCTTTTTAATTCCCCATAAAAGCACCGTGGCTGGTCTTGTAGGTGAGTTCTCTCTCCCCGCTTCGTGTGTGTAAGGTGGGGGCGGGGGGAGAGGTAGTCCTGGAAAATGGAAGTGACATTTGGACTGTGCTAATTCTCTCCAAGACCTCTATGACCACCTAAACTAAGGTCCATCCTCCTCTACTCACCTGGACAACTGTCTGAGGTCACACTAAGAAAACCAGTCACAGTCACAATATTTTCACAAACATCCATACTCTTCTGAAATGCTTCTATATAAAAACTTTTATTAGAAGATATAAAAGATCTGGTAAGTGAAGTTTAGAGCTCAAAACGTGAGTTTGACGTGAGCCATGTGTTACTAAAAGTGACTGGGGAAAAACAGACAAGTCTTGAAGCAAACATGCAAGCTCCGTGTTCAGGATGCAATTTGAAATACGCTCACTCAAAATCTAGAAATTTCACCATTTTTAAAATCCAAACAGACTAGTAGGCACAAAATATGACTTGCATGCTTAAAAAATCAATTTTGACATCTAAATCATGCATTAAGTTTAGTGTTATAAGGTATTTCTGAATTTAACTGAAATATAATAAGCTTTGTCTGGTATTACTTTGCACAGCCATTCAGTGCCAAAGTAATACTGTGTCCCAGCGCGGTGATGAGCATAACATGTCACTAATTACCTGCACACTTCTTACAGATGACAACGCAGAGATTGATGGATGCCCAGTCAGGGTCCAGGGCTTTGCAATCTGCACAGCTCCTGTTGGACTCATTGAACCAAATCTTCTCAGCGACTTCATAATCAGAGAGGGTTTCTGCTATCGACTGCTGCACAGCTTCAATCCAGTCCTGTTTCTCTTTTTCAGTCTCTGCTGTAAAGCTGAAACGATGAACATTTCCGCATTACCGACCTCCCTTATAAAGGCCAATTAAGTGGTATGTTCAGTTTGCATATTTCACTCACAAATTAAAATAGTTGAAAAATATACCTTCTGGGGAGTAGTGGATTACCTCTTCCTGTTACAAATCATCTACTTCAAGAAATCTTTTCTTTTCCCTTTTATTTTCCACATTCCTTATGGCTTTGTATATATCATGAACAAAAATTAATACACACATTTTTATAGCCAAGATGTAACAACTGCCTTATCAAGTCAAAAGTCTAAAATAGGAGGCCATATTTGCTAAGCAATGCTCGTTTATAATAAGAGATTGGCTGAGTTTCAGAACTATTGGAATATTTTGCCAAGCAAGTATGCAATGATAGTCTGAAACTACATTATCAAAAATGCCCACCAGAAACGGCAACTTTTGTTTTCAGACTTTAAAAAATAGGTTCTTTTTTATAATTAGAAGAATGTCCAGATGGTTTTAAGAAACTGAGAAATTAAAAAAAAGCTTGAGGTGGTTACTATTCTAAGATTTCTAAAACATTTTTAGCTGTGTTTTGATTTATTCTAAATCTTAGTGTTTGGTGTTTTGAGTAAAGAGAAAAAAAAAAAAACCACTAAATAGCAGTTCACCCTTCAAGAAATATTTACTGAGCACCTACAGTATGCCAAGGGATCTGGGTCCATGATCCACAAAGTGATGCTTCTCTTCACATGAAAACTTTCTTTCTAAAGATGAAAATGCTTTGAAATCTAAAGAAAATAACCGATGGCTAACATATTCTAAATAATCCACAAAAATAAGTGGTCTGCATGGATTATGCTTTGTGAAGCACTTTATAATTCCATTACCACTAGAATATTCATAAAATTCTTAGTGGTTTCTTGTTCTACCAGAAAGCGGTCATAGCCAAGATATATTTACATTTTCAGTTGAGGATAGCATCTGGATATATGAAAATAAAGATTATTCTTATGAGATCATTTCTTTCTCAAAACTTTAGCCAGTGGACATATTTTGACAGACAAAATGAGTAACAGCATTGGTAGTAACTGTGAAATTTCTAAGCAATTATTAGTTTTTTGAGGCCTAGAACAATATCCTCTGACCAGCCTACTACTATGTGGTATGATGTTTATTTATGATAAATGCATTCATGTTGGTGAACTTGATAGATACTGACTTAGGCCTGTCTTAGGCCTTTTCTGTATGATAAACCTATAAAATCAGTATAGTTTATTAAATCATGGTAAAGACTTAATATTCTTTTCATTTTCATAATGATGCAATTAGTAGGATACCAGAATATAAGATACAGAATAAAATGCTAAAATATCTGGATCAATAAGTGCTATGAGGTCCATTAATTCGAGATCATTTTAAGCTGGAGGCCCTAGAAGAAATCATATTGTAATTAGGAATTGATCTTAAATTAGGAATTGATTTTAAATTAAGAATAGATCTACAATTATAATTAGGAATTGATCTTAAATGAGGGATTATATTTAGTCTAAAAAGAAGACAAATAACAATACAACTTAAAGATAATATATCATCTTCTTTTTAATGTTATTCCTTCTAAATACAAAGGAATTTATCAAAAATATTTGTTATAGGCCAGGCACAGTGGCTCACACGTGTAATCCTAGCACTCTGGGAGGCCGAGGCAGGTGGATTGCCTGAGCTCACTAGTCCAAGACCAGCCTATGCCAGAGCAAGACCTTATCTCTAAAAGTAGCCTTATCTCTCAAAATAGGGTGTTGGGGCAGGCACTTGTAGTCCAAGCTACTTGGGAGGCTGAGGCAAGAGAATAGCTGAAGCCTAAGAGTTTGAGGTTGCTGTGAGCTGTGACATGAGGGAACTCTACCAAGGGGGACAAAGTAAGACTGCCTAAAAAAAATTAAATAAATAAATAAAATTGTTGATAAAGAATTAACATTCACAAAGCCCACTAAGAAAGAAGATATTCAAAAGTTACTCCAATATCATTAAATAAAGATCTTTGCAGGTTATATTTGGGTCATGTTTACAAGGTAGTTTTATGTACCAGCCAATAAATTAGACAATATGGAAAAATAAGAAGATAACTTTGTGTTTATAAGAGATAAAACCACCACTACACTAGCAAAATAAAGATGGATCACTGCAGTCTTCCTGTAGCAGTGCAAACACAGGCCACTTAAGCATAAGTTACCTGAAACTCCTATAGGGAGTGATGATTTCAAAAGACTGTTTTACAGGCCGGTCCACTTGCTTTACGTTTGCTACATTCATAGGAATTACGGTGATACCAAGCCCACTTTTAAAATCCTGGGGTGGAGAAAAACATTGAAAAACTATCAGGAAACAACAAAAATATAGATCTTAGAAACATGTTTATATTTTTTAAAATCCAATAATCCTACCAAATTTTACTAGACACGTATATGAATTAGACAACTCATTAGAAAATAGACTGAGAATGATTTTCTCATTTTAAGTAATCACTTTCAATATAGAACAATGTTGTTCCATGTTAAATCTTGTCAGTGAGACTATTGAGAAAGTACGGGTTTCTTCCACATGGAAGACGAATTGGCGGGGCCATACATACTGAATTACACATGCTGTTCTTTGGAGACAGTTGGCACCATATTCATCTTTATACAGGTAGTAAAGGAAACTAACAGTGAACCAACCCTTACCTTGTACCGAATAGTCTTCTAGGTGGGGGTGCTAAATAACACTATGAGATTAGTGTAATCACTATGTATATAGAAAGATGGGGAAACTGAGACTCAAGTGACACAAGTGCAGCTGCCAGGACACAGCAGAAAGGAACAGATGCCAGGGCTGTCTATGGCTCTGTCACCATTTTGGATTACCTGCTGTGTCACGTTATTTGTCTCTTCAGTTATTCTCAAACAAAAGCATTGCTTGTCTTACGAAGTATACAATTTTATCTCATTTACAATATTTTACTGCTTTCCTTTTCCTTCATTCAAATTCTCTAAGAGCTCCTCTAATGCACTACTTTGGCATAAAACTGCCATTTGTTCAACATCTGTAGTCACCATGTTCAGCTTATCTTGAAGATTAGCAATTGTTCAAAAGGCGAAGTGGATAGCTTGCAATCTGAAGGCATTAAAGTTTGCAATATGTTATCTACTCGTGGGTTGGGGAATCTGACATATCAATTCAAAAACCTCAAAACTTCATAAAATATAATCTGTACCTCAAAAAATGAATTACCTGTGCAAACAGATTTTGATTAAATGTGCTAATTCCTAAATTACGAGTAGGAAAATGCACCTATATTAAAAGCGAAATACAAAAATATTGTCTATTTTCAATCAAAACACTTGGCAGAGACAGAAAGAACCAATCCACAGGCTGCTTCTCTTCGTCTCTTCCACTATATTGGCTAACAGTACAAGTACTATTGTCCCCTCTCTCATACTTAGGAGTGACCATATATCATAGTTTTGGTCAATAACATATAAATAATTCCCGGTGGGAAAGAGAGGGAAAGGCAGAAAGCCCTAGAAAAAACAAAGCCTCTCCATCTTCTTGGAAAATGACATCTGCAAGAACAGAGGACATTTTATTATAGAACTTCAGAATCCTTGAGAAGACAAACCTGAAGACAAATTCTTATACTCTAAGGATGCCAAAGTGAGGAAAAACTAAGTAGGAAAAACTCTGTTCCCTGCTTGCATCAATTCTCTGCCTACACCCAAGGGTCTGTTTAAACAAATGCCTATCTAACATTTAATATTTAAGCTATCGTTCAGGTTTGTGTTTTTTAATACTAATGCATTCCTAACTGATAAAAATTAATAACAAATTTCTCCCCATTTCTGGGGTAGCCAGAGTTTCTTGCCAAAAATTGTGGAAAAGCTTCTCTTTTTTGTTAATGTATAAAGAAGTTTTTAATTGGAATAAGAATGGCTCATTTAGGAAAGAAATCATCAATTGATTTTTTTTCTGATGAAAGAAAAAAATAACTTTTTCTTTTTTTTAGGAGAAACAAGCCAAAAGTTGAGAATTAATTATACAAAAGAAAAAATACAGAGACATGCTGAGTCTTGTAAAATAATTAGAATGGGAGTGATATATTTCTACACTTTGCAGTAAGCCCATTTAATGAAGATAGTACTTAACATTATCTATATGGAAAGAAGGAAAAAATCAAGCTTTTCCAATCTGCAACATTTTAATCATTTCCTGCATATCAGTACCAGATTGTACTTACTTTAAAAATTCCCAATTATCTACACCAATGCTACAGCTAAATAATGTGACAGTTGAATAAACTTCCATAGCATGTGATTGGGAACTCCAAGCACTCTTTCCTAAGTGAGGAAATAAGGATGGAGTAGCAAGAGCCAATACTTTAAAAACAGCTTTCTGATGGCTCACCTTGATACAGGGATAAACTCTAGGATAAAAAGTTTGGACAGTGCATCCTTCAAACAATTCTCTTTAATGACGCATTTGATTGAGAGCCATCGGATCACTCCAGGTCACACACCCTGATGGAGGCCTGGCCTGCAAGTCCTGTGTGTTACTACAGGCAGAGGCACGTAATACTCCGACCAGCACAGCACCAGATGGTGAGAATGACAACCTTTTATGGAAACTAATGTGCCTCATCACGGTACCTGCCTGAGTAGATGGCCCCTCATCTCCACAAGCAAGTCATGAGATAGCTACGTGCAAATCTGCAATTTCTGTTAAAATAAAGGAGGGCCAGCTTAACGCCCCAGTTTTCTCCCACTCGAGGCAAAGATGATTTCTTTTCTTTACAAACTGTACTTGCCATTTGTCAGTTGCTTGCCATGGCCATATGGTTTTGAGTAATTAGAGTATCCACAGAACTCACCAGCACAAATCAATTGTAAAATACACAGCAGAGAAACAAAATAAATGTCAGTGCTCTTGAGAGCTATTAAGTATGAAACAACTGGGTTTTCTATGAAAAATATTGTAGATGACATTAAGCCATTTTTTTCAAACAGTATTGAGAACATATTTAGAACATTTCCCATTCCCAGATGCTCTTCATAATTACATGTGGCGATCTCTCCCTCACTCCCTGGGACTGTGACTCCATGAATCTGAGGACAGAACCAAAGGATCCTTAATCTACAAAAATAAAACTACAACCCTGTGATTTTCATATGTGGTCAATAGTAAGAAACATTGATTTAAAGAGCAGAACTAGTTGTAGAATTTAGACAGTATGATTATGCAATATTTAAATATCAGGGCGCAAACACTTCTCTCTGCCTTTTTGAGAATAAAAATGTAATCAGAATGTGCAAACACCATTTGAAATCATTCTGACTGTTATAGTTTAAAGTAAGCAGGCCGAGACATAATGGCATGCTACACTGAGAAGACCCTATTTGTCCTGGGTGCCAACACTTGTTCTAATGCCCAGAACCTTTTAAAGCATCAACTTCATTAAACTTATACAGTGTATTCCATAATTGGGTTAATATTTGTGTAGTGTTCTGAAGTTTATAAACAGCTATGATCTCCTATTCTCCTATTCTACATAATTCTGTGAAGTAGGAAGAACAGGTACAGCCATTTTTAAATGAGAAAACTTACGCTTGGCAAAGCAGCATATACCTTGTATTGCCAGAAATCGTGTTGTCCTGGGTCCACACAAGAGCATAAGATAGGATACCTGCCTTGAGGAAGCTCATTGGTGGACTGAGAATGAGAGAAAATTGTAGTAAGTGTAAAGAAAGAAAAATGTCTGGCTGTAGGGCAAGCACTGACTTCAGTCCAGAAAAGAGAGCTGTGTTCAAAAAAGGCTTTCTGAAGGTTGCGACACTTGACTGGCAAAAAGACAAAACCCAGTTCAGCCTGATATTCAGGCATATTTCTCTGGCTTCAGTTCACTCACTCACAGTAGAATGTTAACAGTATCGCTTTAGTGAGGATTAAGTTAATACAGTCAAAATACTGAAAAGAATGCCTGCCACACAGTATACGCTATATAGGACAAGATAACTATTGTCATTATTATTAGTGCTCTTTTGTACCTTTAGAATTTGAAACCAACTGAACATACCACCTATTTAAAAATTAATTTCAAAAAAAATACATGTTCAAAAATTAACTAGCTGGGATATTTTTTAATGGAATAAAAAGTGAATGTTAAATGCCCAAGAAAATTAAAAATAAATTACCCATTAACCACAATCTGACTGTGAGCTTTATTCTCATTATGAAAAAGAGGCGAGAGCCAGGGAGAAGCTGGAGTTTCAACTTTTAAAATGTTATAATAAACTGGGTTGAAAAAATAGAAACACAAAATTCAGTGGGTAAAATTACATTATTATAGAAAGTAAAAAGCTAAAAACACATTCTGCAGTCAGCAATATTGGGCATGTGATGTGCTGTGGTACAATGCAGGATCTCAAAAAGCAAGAATCCTCCCACTAGTACTAATATAACCATGGCCATGCTCGGCAGAGCAGATCTGGACACCACGAGCCAGGGTGACTCGATGACTAAGTGAGCACTGGGGTCAGCATCAGAGAAGACTCTTGAGCCACATACCGGCTGTATGATCACTGACAATTTACTTAGTTTCTCTAGACCCTAATTTCCATATTTATGGAGATAAAGTCATATCTACCACACATGGTATAATTACGAACAGTAAATAAAACAATATAAAGACCTGATGCACCCAATTATTTCATTTCAGAGCTCTAAATACAGAATTTATCTTCAATAAAAATATTTCCACTTTATTTATAACTACTGAAAGTATTCCCATCAATGATTCCGTAGTCAACATTCATAGACTTAATGGTAAATATTTATCAAGGTACTGAATTGGGTTATTCATGAGAGTTGTTAGCAACAGAACGAAGCTAAAACTCTATTTTACAACTACATAGTGAGAGAACAAAACAGAAATTTGATATCAAACAGAAAAATTAAGGTAAGGTTTGTTAACCCCAAATCTGCTGAAATCTCACATCTATTTTTAGAAATACTTGATGCCAGGTTTCCGTGCCAGGAATTTAAGAACTCGGTGCTTAAACATTTGTTGAAAGCAGATGTGGCATTGTGTGACATTGGCACCGGACTTCCTGGGAAACGCCAGATGCAGAGTTTGGCCAGATTCAGAATCCAGAGAATTTGAGGCCACCACCTCCATCCTGCTGCTCCATTCTGTGCCACACAACCCAGAGCCCTATGAGGTCTATTTAAATTCTATTAGAGATTCATTTCCATGCCAGAACACCAGGGAACATTATTTCGGGGGTGGGGGGGGGAGGAGGGGAAATGAGTCTCTTGTTATACCCTGATTTGAGAATGTTTAATCAAGTGAGTTTATGTAGTTAAAACCTCAATGCCACAATTATCATCAAATGGATACCCAAACCCACCAAGCAAGACATCTGGTTGTAATGAATTCACTAATATTAACGTGATATTCAAAAAAACTCATCAGGAAAGGATGGGAGAGACCGGCTGTGAGGACAGCATAATAACAAACAGAAACTAAAGCCTGTTCTCTTAAATTCGCCACATGTCCTGTGCAGAAATTCTTTTCAACCATGTATATAACACCACATATTTTTAGTTCAGTGTAGGTCTGTATTTGATTATCTCCTTTTTTTTTTTTTTTTTTTTTTTTGAGATAATGTCCCACTATGTCGCCCTTGGTAGAGTGCCGTGACATCACAGCTCACAGCAACCTCAAACTCTTGGACTTACGTGATTCTCTTGCCTCGGCCTCCCAAGTAGCTGAGACTACAGGCACCCACCACAATGCCCAGGTTATCCTTTAAAATTTTAAAAGTACTGGCTTATATATTACATTCATATCATTCTTAAGGCAAACCATTTAGAAAATTATTATTGATCCAGAATACAGAAAAACTGCAACTTTTGACTGATTAAAAAAGTTTAATCATAAAAACAAAAACCCAAAAAATAAAAAGTAAATAAGTCCAGAAGAACAGTTACAGAAAATACAGTTTCTTTATTATATAAAGAGCTTAAAGAAATTGGCAAGAATGACAATAAACTCCCAAGACATAAATAGACAAAGATGATAAAGAGGTAATAGAGAAAAAATAATTTTAAAAGAAAATTTTAAAGAAAAGAAATACTCCTTCCATTAAAGAAGACAGCCCAAACTGACTGTTAAATCAGTAACTTCACTCTACCTATGTTTACTGAGTGCCAGATTTTCTGCCTGAGGACACAGCAGCAAATAAAGTAAATATTCACACTATTCATCTGAGAGCATAAGAATTATAATTCTTAAAACTTTTAAGATTAAATATAACTGATAGTATTCGCAGAACTAACTGTACATTAAACATAAACAGCTCTTCAGGAAAGAATCATAGGAATTATTTCCAACATAAAAAATCATCATCATCAGAAAGGAAAATGAAGCTTCACATAGAAAGCAACGAGAAATCTCATCTATGTATTTAACACTCCACGTTACTCCCCTCAGAAAGTGAGGTCCCTGACAGCAGAGATCTCTGAGTTTCTACAAAACCCTGGTGCCTATTACAGAACCCAGGAACAAGAAGTACGTGGTAAACATTAGTCAGATGGATGAATGAATCAGAAACACAGTGCCTGTAGTATAATCTACACAAATGCAATCACAGTATTTTAAATATGATCACTTTTTTTATTTTTTTGATTTGTCCAAAAAGAGTTTTCTCTTTCCTTTCTCTTGACTTTACAAATGGAGTTTTAAAACATTCCTCCAATAAGGCATGTTCTGGGGAAAAAAAATAGTTCTACGTTAAGAGAAAGAAATTAAATAGCTAAAGCAGGCCTTATTAAGCTAAAAAATCAAAATCTTATTTAAAGGTCAGGCGCAGCAGCTCATGCACGTAATCCTAGCACTCTGGGAGGCCGAGGCAGGAGGATCTCTTGCGTTCAGGAGTTCATGACCAGCCTGAGCAAGAGTGAGAACCCAGCGCTACAAAAATAGAAAAATTAGCTGGAGATTGTGAGGCATACCTACAGTCACAGTTCTCAAAAGACTGAGGCAGGAGGACTGCTTGAACCCAGAAGTCTGAGGTTGCTGTGAGCCAGGCTAATGCCATGGCACCCCCGCCTGGGCAACAGAATGAGGAAAAAAAAAAAAAATCTTATTTAGAAATTGAGATGCTTAACTTAACTATCCATTTACATATCTGTTAATCATTAAATGTTTTCAATGAAGAAAAAGATATACTTTCTAATTAACTGGAAAAGAAGTATATCAACTTCAAGTTGCGGGAAAAACTAAAGAAACACCAATCTCATTAATATTGTTAAAGACTATTTTTAGGGCGGTGCCTGCACTCAGTGGTTAGGGCACCAGCCACATATACCCAGGCTGGCGGGTTTGAACCCAGCCTGGACCAGCTAAACAACAATGACAACTGCAACAACAAGAACAAAAATAAATAAATAAATAAATGACTATTTTTATACATGCCCAACTCCCGAAATATCTTGCTCTCTTAATGTGGATACATATTATTTTTGAAGAAGAAAAAAAAAAAACCTTAGAACAGTGTTTAAAAATATTGCTTTGGGGACCACCCATCACTGAATCTCCTGGGGTATAAATTCTAACACCTCATTTCCAGAAATCCTGAATCAATTCTAGGATGGGCCAGAAATACAGGATTTTTAACACATACCTTAAGTGGTGGCCTTAGAGACAGTAATTCATCTCCTCTCTTCATATGATGCCATTTAAATCTAGAGAGACTATCTTAATTACCTGATCCAATTAGTAGCAGCACAAGAATGAAAAACCCTATCTGCGACCTCCCAGTCCAATCTTCTTTGCAGAAAATGAGCTTCCTCTTTAATAACTCATCAACATATGGATGTAATAACTAGCTGTCCACCTCTACCCACTGCCTGTTCACTGTCTCTAGAGTGACTGCCAAAGTAAATTAGTAAAACTGTATAAATTAGAGGCAAAAAAATGAAAATAGTTCCTATGTTAGGATGGTGTGGGTCAATTTTCTTATTTTTCTTTTTTTACTCTATTCATGCTTTTAAATTATGTGGTAATACATCCACCATTATGAAATAAAAAATAACATAAGTAAGTATGCGCTGTTGCATGGCACAAGATTAAAGCCAACACAAATTAAGATGAATTCAGAGATTCAAATACAATACCATGTACATTTTTATGATGAATAGATCTTTTTCCATTACTTTTGAAAAATACATAACCTTCTCTGTGTGTGTATGTGTAGTTATAAAACTTTTAAATGTTGCACCATACTATTTTAATATTCTTTAATTCTTCCTAAAAGGCAGGTTGATGATGTCACTGATATCAAGTCCTCTGCATTCAAGAGAAAAATTCCTTAGCATGGATCAAAGTTCTTCACATGTGCTTCACCATGAGAGAAAATCAATGTGAAACTTTCCTCTGGAGAAAACAGTGCATGTAAGAATGTAAAAATAGAAGACAATGGAGTGGCTATATCAATGTCTGAACATGGAGTCTTGTAACAACTAGTTAAGACAACTCAAGACCAATTCCATGAAGATATGGCTACATATGATACGATGCAATTTAAAATGCACACACATATACACAAGTAGCAGATATTTTTAAAGGTACATTTACAGGCAGGCTAATGCATAGGAAAGGACTTGAAATAGACATACATCAAAAATGTTTACTTATGTAAGGAGAAAGGGTCCAGCCTTAACGCTCTCATTTTTTTTTTAATTTTTTTTTAAATACATGTATTTTATTATTCTTCATTACATTATTTCCCCCCCCCCCCCGCACCCGTCCGTGATAAGACAGAATTGATTTACAGAAAAGAATACAGAAAACACTAAAGCTCCTGGTAGTGGGAGAGATTTCAAGTAGGGAGAGAGAAGCTTTCTCCGTTCCTCTCCCGGTCTTTCCCCGTCTCCTCCTCTA
>CAUYRH010100119.1:0-10767 GCA_963574655.1 Perodicticus potto | reverse complement strand
CCACTGTGGGGGGAGACGGTCCCTACCCACATTGTGGATTGACTACCTCCCATAGTCCACTGTGGCGGGGAGACGGTCCCTACCCACATTGTGGATTGACTGCCTCCCATAGTCCACTGCAGCGGGGAGACGGTCTTTACAGCAGTGTGGATTGACTACCTCCCATAGTCCACTGCGGTGGGGAGATGGTCTCTATGCACATTGTGGATTGACTGCCTCCCATGGTCCACTGCGGTGGGGAGACGGTCTCTATGCACATTGTGGGTTGACTGCCTCCCATGGTCCACTGTGGTGGGGAGACGGTCCTTACGCACATTGTGGATTGACTGCCTCCCATGGTCCACTGCGGCGGGGAGACGGGTCCCTACCCACATTGTGGGTTGACCACCTCCCATAGTCCACTGCGGTGGGGAGACGGTCTCTATGCACATTGTGGATTGACTGCCTCCCATAGTCCACTGCGGTGGGGAGACGGTCTCTACGCACATTGTGGATTGACTGCCTCCCATGGTCCACTGTGGGGGGAGACGGTCCCTACCCACATTGTGGATTGACTGCCTCCCATGGCCCACTGTGGGGGGAGACGGTCTCTACACACATTGTGGACTGACTGTCTCCCATAGTCCACTGTGGCGGGGAGACGGGTCCCTACCCACATTGTGGATTGACTGCCTCCCATAGTCCACGTACTACTTCTTGGCAGCTTTGGGCCTGCCTGTGCTGGAAGAAAGCCACTGAGCCTTCAGTGTCGGCTCCCAGGTCCTGTGCTGTCAGTATAGAAAGAAAAGAAAGAGAAAAATCCACCCACGGTCATGCGTCCTGCCCCGGTTTCCTGATGCTCCCTCGGTTGATTGAAGTATCCTTTGAGTTACTGCCCACTATTCTGAGCCCCAGGTCCTTTGCGTCCTGTTCTACTTCTAGTCTGGAGTGATGGCTCACTCTTCTGGTGTCCAGTGCTGAGGCAGCACGTCCAGTTTGAACCTGCCATCGGTCACTTCAGTAGGAATGCTCAAGGAAAGCTAGACTAACACGCTCACAGTGGAAATCCTCCCCACTCACACAGACCGAAGGCCCAACTCCAGCACGTGTGAGTTCATAGCAGGAAATGAGCAGTTTTCAACCTCCTTTGTGCCCTGGGCTGTGCCAGAGTAACCGAGGGAAGAGTTTTTCCTCTGCTCTAGATCTAAAAATATCTTTCGCCTAATGATAGGGCCCATGTTTTCCACCAAGTATTGGCTGATTACATAGCTTGAACTGCTCCCTACCAAATGTTTCATTTTTCTTCCATTAACTATGATTTTAATTCCAAAACCACATATATAGATAAATCAGTGACCTCTGCCTCAGAAATGTACATTTTGTGACATTTGCCTGAGGTACCCAAAAGGAAATAGTATACTAGGCTAGGTTTCTTTACTCAAGAAAGATGAAATATCAGCACGCCAGAGTTCTAGTCATTTTTCTATACTTTTGGCTCTGTTACTACATCTGAGCCTGAGGCAGTAGGAGTACCAGCAGAGAAATAAAATGAGTGTACTTTGCATAGAAGGAAATTGCCCCATACAGATTCATCACAGAGAACAATACATTGGTTGCGGTGTAAATTTTTTTAAGTTAGAAAAGGTTCTGTTTTTATGGTGCTATACAACTGCTCTGCCCAGCAGAGGTGTTCCTGAGAGCAGGCTCACTTTATCATCAGTTTCCAGCACCAACAAATTGAAACAATTAGAACCTAAGCTTGGCAATTTAATCACTTAACAGCTAAAGAAGATCGCATATTGCAGAGACACCAATGCATGTATTTTATAGGGCAAGTGGATGGTCTTAATTTGCCATGATTCACTTACCTGCAGTTTTGTGTGAACAGTCTTTTTCAAATGGATGGGTGACACAGCTGCTCAGCCAGTGCCAAACAGGGATTAAGGTTTGCTTTGTGTTTATAAACTTACATGCAGGTAAAATAAAGGTCAATCAACAAATATTTATGGAACTCTCTAGATTATGTATAGTACCTTTCTGGACCCAGTGAGGATAGAGAAATTCATAAAATATGGCATTTATAGGAAAGTTAGAGGAGAAAAATCATTTATATAAGAAATCTGCATAACCTTATCTGTTCTGCCACATTTTAGTAAGTTAAATTCAAGCATAGGTTGAAATTCTCTTTGTGTGGGCCTTTAAAAAAGGTAATAATCTGTCTCTGGCCAGCCTTTGAAAAAATAGCAAAATTGGACATTTGTGTTTAACAAATAAATGGATCTGATTTTACTCACGGGACTAGACTTTATTGTTCTACTAGTGAATTGAACCTAACAGGTATTGTACTACATAAGTATTCCCTACATGTAAGTGGATCCTGTTTTAGTGAGTAAAATAACAAGTAAACAAATAGTTACAGGGTGACAAGTGGTTTTGGGGGGGGTCTGCAGACATTTTTCTAGAGGGACATGACCTAACTTGGTTCAGGTTACAGGAAAGGTTCCTTAAAAGCAGGGATGGTTGAGCTACATTCTGAAAACCCAGATAGCCATGCTCAGGATCCCAACATTTGCCACCCACTTGTGGATCTCAGGCATGTGAACATTCTCTAGTCTTTTCTATCTTAAGAACAATCAGCCAAGTCCTCCCAGGGTCCTCTGAGACCTTCCAACTATTGCCCCAGCAGGTCCCAACACTACAAAGCCAAATTTCCCCACGCCCCACTGACCTTTCATTTCTGCACTTTCCACCCACCCACTTCACTGACTGGCTCCTGTCAAGACCCTCAGGTACCTAAAGACTTCAGAGGACAATATTAAATTTTCACCTTACCTGAACTCTCTTTGTGTGTTTATCAACTCCTCCTTCTTGGTAAACATGCTTTTTCCCCTTGTCATTTGTGAAACTAAAATTTCCTTATTTTTATGTCACCTTTGGCTGCTTCTCATTTTCCTGTCACAGTTTCTCCTTCTCTTTAAGTGCTGGAGCTCCTATGGCCACAGCCTGGGGCTTTCTTCTCATGTTTTCCTGGGCAACTTCATCCCATCCCAAGGAACTCACATACCATGTGTGACTTTGAGATTATATCCCCACTTCTCTCCTGAGACCCTAACCCAGAAATTGACGTACTCACTTGATGTCTCTGTTTGGATGTCCTATAGGTATCTCAAATTAAACAGTTCAAAAACTGAGCTCGTGATTTTTCCCTTGAAATCTATTCTTCCTTTAGGATTTTTTTTTTTTTTTTTTTGCTTACATAAAAGTTCTAGTCACTGAATTTCTCAAATCTAAAATCTGGGACTAATTTTTACTATCTTCTCCTCCTTTACTCGACATAAATCAAACATCAATTCTTGGTGACTTTATGTCTAAAATATATTTTGAATCCACCCTCTGTTTTCTAGTTTTGCAGGCTCTACCTTGATTTTAAGTTCATTTTTTGCCTAAACGTCCACAACAGTCCTCTGTTTCTGCTCTTGCCCCCCTCCTATCCATGGTCCTCACCAGGGAAGTGTGATCTCTGAAGAAGGCAAATCAGATCGTGCACCTGCCTGGCACGAAGTGCGTCTGTCCGTGGATTCCCGTCGCTTACAGGCCTTGCATGGTCTGCATCTGTTCCTGGCCCTGCTGTCTCTGTGATGTCAAAATATCCAGGTAATATCTAGGTATTTCATCTAGATTTTAATACATACAACCAGCAAATAGTTAGACTGATCTTTTTTATTTTTTGCTGTTTTTGGCTGGGGCTGGGTTTGAACCCACCACCGCTGGCATATGGTGCCGGCACCCTACTCCTTTGAGCCACAGGCACTGCCCTAGACTGAACTTTGGAGGAACATTGTCTGGATTTATATATTGGCATTGCCATGGTCCTCCCCATGCGATTCCCCTCCCCATACCTTTCACTATTATTTCCTCTGTAGGGAACCTGCCTCTCCTTTGCCTGGCATCTTCTCCCCAAGGAGTGTTCCTATAACACTCACGGGTGGCAAAGTTTCTCACTCTTGCACTTTCAAAGAACTCTGCAACTTAAAAAAATTCACCATAGCTTACGGTTGTTATTTACTAACTCGGGGTTCACTTTAGGTGATTTAAATACATTTTCTCATTTAATCTTCACAACAGGTCTATAAGCAGGTACTATTATTATTTCTAGTGTACAGATGAAGAAGTTGAGGCACTGGGATTTTAAGTAACATGTAAGGACATGATAACATTAGAATTCAAACTCAGTCCTTCGAGCTTTTACTACCTACCTGTCTACCAAGCATTGTATCTTTATGATACTCTTTATCCATTGAATCGCGTGGCACAGGGTCTGAAGTCACACTAGACTGTAACATGTAGACTTAAGGAATTGACCTTGGTCACTGCTACATCCTTGTCACCTTTGCTATTGCCTGGCGTATAGAAAGTGCTCTGTAAATAGTTTTGAAACAAACTGAATCAATTGTCTGTCTTGACATTGTGTAGGCAGGATTTTGTTTCCCTTCTTGGCTTAGAGCTCAGTGGGTATTTAGTGTTAATGGAATTTCTGGCCACTATGGAATTCATGTGGTAGAAAACACCTAGTATCCTAAGATTATAAGTTCTCTGTGAAACATGATGAACTTGGCAGTGGTTTGCTTAGTGGTGTTCAAAGGTTTCCTTCCTTGTGTCTTAGGCTGCCTTAGGCTGATGTTACAAGGACTTTAACGCAGTCATCTTTGGCAGTTGAGCTCTAGCTGGTCATCTTCATGTTATGCAGAGAGAGTTGTCCTGATGAGTATCAGAGCAGAGGAAGAAGTTATCAAAGCCCTTGGCCTCCTGATACAAATGGGAGGAAATTGATATGGTTCAAGAAGATGACTTTGTATATGTCATATGTGCTTCTTATTTGTTTCTTTTTATAATTTCAACTGTACTCGAAGTGCTCTAGTGGTTTGGGTAGAAAAAGAAAATTAATAGTCATAGTAATTTTATTTAATGCTTATAATTACTAATGACTCAACCTTATTACCTGGGAGCAGTAAACTTACATTCTTGCAACAATGCAAAAATAGGATTTTCCTCTCCCTTTTTTTTCCCGTTAGCTGTAGAACACGAGCCACACATGGGAAAAGATTCCAGATTTTCCCTTTTACTCCAAAGAAAGTAGAGATTTAAGACACAGAAATCACCCAGTATGAAGCACTTTGGGTCAAATCAAGGCTCTTACATACACAGTAATTTATTGCAGTCAGCAAGTTTCTTTCTGATATAAATGTGATTGAAGTCCCTTAGCATCAGTGCTGTAATGGTTTCTCCACATACCAAAATGTTTAGCAAAGCCACTTGCTTCTCTACACTTCTATCTTATGCACTTGGGAATGGTCAACTGTAAGCTGAGAAAAGAAAGATTTTCATAACCGAATTGCTTTTGTCTTTGTTAACTTTAAATTATGAAATAGAGATTATGTTTAATTGGAAAAAGGGAGACTTCCTTTTGGAACATTTGTTCAGTGAGATCAATAAAAATAACCTCCACTGCAGTTTTCTCAATAACAAAAGTATGTCACAAATCTAAACACAGCTGTTTTCTTTTATTTGTGCTTCTATTTAGGTGGTATGGCATGAACCTCCGAATGAAAACCAGCATGAAAATATTATTTAAGCACTACTGAAAGGCCGCAGATCACTTTTCCAGCAACGCACATATATAAAACTAAGGCTTGACCTTTCCATGCTTGTTAGAATCAGCTGTCTCCTCATACAACTCTGAGGCATTTCCATTTCTGCCAGCACTGCCCGAGTGGCCAGGCAACCCCCCTGTAGCTTTCTCTCACTTTGGTTACTGCTGAGTAGGTATTATATTTGGCTGACAAAGTGACTGAATTTCAAAAAGCTCATCGTGGGAGGCACATGAAGCAATGTGCCTTTTTTCATAAGAAAGCTTCAACAGAATCCAAGATTAAGGATGACTGGAAGCCCTTGGGTAATGTAGTTGAAAATGCTTATGGCCACATTAGCTAGAATGCAGGGTTGGGCCTATGAAAATGTCCAAAATAACAATGGCATAAAAAACACAGCAGTTCATTTATTTTATAAGACTTTACCAGAGCTGAAGTTTGCACTTCATCTAGGACCCACACTTGTACATTGTTGCTGTGGCTGCCATCTCCTGCTCTCAACAATGCATCAACCCCACCATCAGGTCTGCCTTCCAGCTGGAAGTAAGGTGGAGAGAAGGCTGCTTTCTACTAATACCATGACACAGAAGTTGTACCCATTATTTCTACTCACATCTCATAAGCCAGAACTGAGTTGTATGAACCAATCTAGCTCCGAGGAAAGTTGGGAGATAACTTTTATCGCTATAATTCCTGCCAATAAAAACTGGGTATAGAGAAATAAGGTGGTATAGTGGTAAATAGATAACTATCTTTTAGTACTGGCAACCCGTAAGTGTATAAGATACGGAGACCAAGTATGCTTAACTAAAATTGAAAAGATGTTTTCTAGATGGGTATTATTAGATCCCAGAATTAATGGAAAGATTGGAGAACCAGGCACTAAATTAGGCTCAGGTTACAGTTATAGACTTATCACATCACACCATAAAATTGTCTGCTTATAACTGTGCACTGATAATACCATTCCTGGACTCTTACAGTCTTAATTCATTGCCTACATCATCACTGGAAATAGGGACTGGATGTTGCCAGTGCTGGAAACAAATTATAAACTGTCTCTCTTCTTAATCCTCCTGCAAGACTCCAAATCCAGGTTAGCTGAGTTTAGCACATGAACCTGTCCCCTACCTACCAGAAGTACAAGTATTTGGCCTTCTGGACATTGTCCAGGAAGGTGAAACTCTGTCTTTCACGCAGACGGACTCACTCAATAGTGGATACAAGCAGAGAAAGGAGATTAGTTTCTCAGCTTCCATTCTGAAAAATGCCAAAGTATGCATGGTAATGACCAACATAGTTTTCAAATTGGGCAAAGATAGCATAAATCCTTAAGGATATGGTTTTAGAAAACCCTAGGTCCTAGACATTGCTCTATGAAAATGGTAATAATGCCTAATTCCTAGGATTGTGCACAGGATATGTAAAGTTGTTAAGAAATAAATTGAGCAAAATAATAAACTGAGGAAAAAGGAATATATATACACACTGACTTCTAAATGTAGTTTCAGACCTTTAAATACAGTAGAACCTCCATTATTGATCACCTCCCTACATTGACCACCTTAAGTTGAGTTCATTTTCACAGACTGGACATGCACCACATGTGCGTATCAGCGCAGCAGTTTCTTATGTTGACCTAGTTTCTTATGTTGACCACCTCCGTATGTTGATCAGTTTGTTGTAGTTCTTTGGGTGGTCAACTCAGAGGTTCTACTATACTTTCTTCCTGTCTATCTTTCTTCTGGTCTTAATATCATTCATGCACCTATTATCATTAACTGATCAGCCATTATTTCCTTTTAGCCAGGCGATAAACATGTATATGCTGATTATTTCACAAAAAATCCTGAGATAGTATAGAAAAATCGTCTCCAAAGAACCAAGAGACCAAAGAATGACTCAGACCAAACCAGCCTGATGAGTTAAGTAGGTTTATCAGAGGTTACTTACCAGGGCACTTGCTCCTGGGCAGCACGAGAATTCCTTCCACAGGAGCTTCTTCTAGCAAAATCCTCATCCATCCACCCTGTGGCATTACCTTAAATCTCTTCCGGATGAATGATGTCAAGTTTTTACATTGTATCTTTTCTTTTTGGCAGGGAATCACACGCAGGTGCAGTGCCATCATCATATGCTGTCAATCAACCCATGTTACATTAACCATGTTACAGTTTTTCACTAGGCTGGGATTTTAATTATTACAATTCGCTAAAGGACACTGTAGAACAGCCAAAGCTGCTTTAAAGTAGTCAGGGCCTCCTGTTTCAGGGCAAGTAAGTGCGGGACACTCCTCTATCCCACCCCGGTAGTTACCTCCAAACCGGCCTCATCTACCATGTAACAATTTTGCTGAGTACTCCAGGCTAGCCCAGTGTTTCTGTTATGTGGAAGGGAAGCTGCATTTTCCCCTCACTGATTGTGTAAAATTAATTTGAAATCCTATAATCAGCAAGGTTGACGATTGGACCTATTTGGTGCACATTTTAAACTTACCCAAATTTATAAGCTGGCTTCGGAAAGCATTGCACACTACTTTTTACAATGGATAAAAGATAGAAAATTTGTCCCTACAATCTAAAAGTACAAAGAACAACATCTCAAACACCTATTTCCATAATACTTCTCCCAAAAGATTAAGTGAATGGCTTCTGATTTTCTATGTCAGAAGTGAATTTTCCTTGACAATGCATTTGCCCTGATCACACAGGCATTTAAAGCTCAATTATTTCCACCAACCACCTCAAACTTTCACCTCTTAAAAAAAACACTGTAAGTAGCATTGGAAAGAATGACAAAAGCAGGCTTAAATATCTCTGTAGGCTGCCAAAAATACAGGTTGGGAGGTATTCAGCACCTGGAAAATTTGTTAAGACCATATGGACTGTCAAAAGTTCAGCATACTAGAGAAGAAAACTCCCTGCAGTGACAGCATGAAATTAAAAATATATATGTAAGTAATGGCCCTAGGGGATTACTGTGATCATTTGCAAAGCTGCAGTTAGTTTCTGTTCCTAACAGAGAAATCATAAACTCATCTATGCGACAGGCAATGAGGCAGAGAGCTGGAAAGAATTCTTTTGCTTGACCTTAGGTCTTCGGAGTTTTAGGTTTGCATATGTGTGTACATATTGTGACATGCACATAAAGGGATCAAGTCAGTGTAGTAAAATAAAAATGATGCTTTTTTTGATTTTTGTTGTTTCAAAGGAAGATTACTATTTGTCAAAATGTCTATATTAGTAAAATTAACACAAATTATGAATGATCTAAAATTATTAAAATATTTTACAAGATCTCAGAGAACTTTTTAAAATTAGAATTTGCACACTGCTATTTCAATAAGCAGTTTGGAGCTTTGTGAACAAAAGAGTAAGCTTTATAAGTATTGCTTTCACATATTTCCAAGGTAAAATTAATTTTATTCATTTTCTTTATCTTCACTAGATAAAACCTGCAAATTGATGTAGAAGATCTATTTACACACCTACCTATTTAATTTTTTCTCTTTCCAACTTCTCCATGATGCTATGAAAAGATTGGAAAACATAGCTGCTTTTGTTAAATTTATGAGAATATGAAAATATTGTAATGTCACATATTGGCCAAGTGAACCTAAGATACTATAATATTTCTCTTCTATCAGAAAGTAAATAGAGGAAAAGTATTAAAAATTTTTTAAATGAAAGAAAAGAAGAAAAGTATAAAATGAAAAGGGGGAATCTATGTAATAATGTGTTAAAAGAAGGTTTAAAAATTTTTATTCAATCAACCAGTTTATTGAATGATTTTCATATTACAGTTACTGTATTAGGAATTGTGACAATGGAAGAAAGAAAAAAACTGTAATTGGAGTCAAAACATAAATTATGATACAGCAAATGAATCACATATGGTCCCTAAGATGATGCAGAAAAATTAATTACATATTCCAGCAAGGGTTTAGGACAGTGATTCTCAGAGTGTGGTTTCCAGACTAGCAGTATCAGAATTATCTGGGAATAAGTTAGAAATCAAATTTTCCAGCCTCATCATAGACCTAGTGAATAAGAAACTCTGGGACTAGGGGCCAGCAATCTTGTCTTAACAAGTCCTCCAGGTGATTCTAACATGTTAGAAAGACTGAGAACAATTGATTTAGAAAAAAAAAATGTATGAAAAGGACATGCTTAATCAGGGTTTTGTAGGATGAATAGGAGTTTTCCTGGATGATTACAGGATATGAGAAATATGTAGGCTTGTTTGAGAAAATAATGTATGAAAAGTCAAATAAGTCTAAAAAGTATTATTCTGAGAACCAAGATTGGTTGAGTATATGAGTATATCTATGTGAAGGACAAAAGTAGTACAACATAATTCTTCCCATTTCTTCAAACTTAGAATTCTGTAATCATCTTTGATGCTAAATTTTTTCACTATATCCTGAATGAATCACTAATTTCCACTAATTTTTCTATTTAAAAACTTTTTTTAATTTCAAATAATTTAATGTTTTTTGTGTTGTGGATAAATTATATCATGTTGAAGTCAAGGCTTTTGGTGTACCTGTCATCAGAATAGCGTATATTGTACTCAATAGGTAGAGTTTTATCACTTATCTAGCCCACCCTCCTCTAATGTCTGTAACTGCTGTTTGTGATCATATATATCCTTCATTTAGCTTCCACTTACAGGTGAGAACATATAGTATCTGCTTTTCCATTCCTGAGATATTTCACTTTTCCATTCCTGAGATATTTCACTTGTTGGTCTCCAGTTCCAACAAAGTTGCTGCAAAGGACATTATTTCATTCCTGTTCATGGTGGAGTACTACTCCATGATGTATACATACACACTACTGTTTCTTTTTATTTTTTTATTTTTATTAAATCATAATTGTGTGCATTGGTGCAATCATGGGGCACAATGTGCTGACTTCATATACAATCTGAAATATTTTCATTGAACTATTTAACATAGCCTTCATGGCCTTTTAATCACTATATAAAGACATTTATATTCTGCATTTACTAATTTTCACTTGTACCCTTCTAAGATGCACCATAAGTGTGATCCCACCAATCACCCTCCCTCCACCAATCCTCCCCCCTCCCCTCCCCTCCCTTGCCCCTTTCCCCATTTCTTGTGCTATAACTGGGT
>CAUYRH010100118.1:0-11283 GCA_963574655.1 Perodicticus potto | reverse complement strand
TTTTGATTTGCATTTCTCTAATAATTAGGGATGATGAGCATTTTTTCATATGTTTGTTAGCCATTCATCTGTCTTCTTTAGAGAAAGTTCTATTCATGTCTCTTGCCCATTGATATATGGGATTGTTGGCTTTCTTCGTGTGGATTAATTTGAGTTCTCTAAAGATCCTGTGCCTGGCTACTTTTTGGTTGTAGTTGTCATCATTGTTTGGCAGGCCCAAGCTGGATTCCAATCCATCAGCTCTCGTGTATGTGGCTGACACCTTAGCCACTTGAGTTACAGGTGTCGAGCCACTTACAGCTTTTAAGAAAAAGTTAGTTTTCTAATTAAAATCTCTTCTTCAGTTAAAGTGGATTTCCCCATGGGCCTCCTTGCCTATACTGCTAGACATGCTAATTCTCTGTGGTTTTCTCATCAGCTGAGTATACAACCTTGATTTTGGATAATATTTAGAAATTAATCAGTCAGGTAATCTTTTGTGGCTTCCTTGCATTTTTATACTATTTGATAACAATAAATTAACTTTATCTTTCATACATTTAACTTCCCAAATATTGAGTAATTATGAAAGCTAAGCCTTTATACCTGATAATAACCCCCCAGAATGTTTCCTGTCTACCAGATAACAAAAAACAAAGTTGAAAAGCAGAAAATCAAAGTTAGCCAACTACATTGCTCTTGTGAGTTCCAAAACCTTTTTGATCCCTTCCCCACTGGATTGAGAATTGATATTTTTCAAAAATTTAATTGATGGGTCTTTTGTCCTTGTACAGACACAGCTTCTGTAGTATGGCACCCAAGAATAAGTCTATCCAAAGCAAAAGATGGTATTAGTAGCTCACAAACCTGGAATTTTCCCAAGGCACTTAATTAGCAAGTATTTAATGAGAACTTTTGTTGGCTTTCAAATCTCCATAATTGTGGCTTCTTTGTGGTTCAGTGTCTGCCACAGTTACAGCATTGCCATTTGGATCTAGGACCATCAGAGGAGGCATAGCCAAGGAAACCTGCAGTTGCAGAGCACAGAGAAAACATCATCTTTCTACCCCCACTCCATGTTGCTGGCTAAAAGAGAACTGCCTCACAATTTGATTAGAGAAGCTGTAAAAAACTTTCAGTAGGTATTTAAAACTAAACCTTAATATGACATGGAAAACAATGATGTGAAATTTCAGTAAGAATAGGCAACACAAAGAGGGCAGAACAAGATGGTGGGTCAGAAGTATAGGTCAGCTGAGCTGTCTTAGAACGACTAGGGAAAAAGAGAGAACCCAGACATACCTGGCATGGGGACCTTACCCAGAGTTCTAGGACAGGGAGCTCAAGAGGAGGTGGTGAGCTAGATACAGTTATGATCCAGAGTGGTGGAAATCTGATGAATTAGGCAAGTGATTGCAACCAGCTGGGATAGGCTGGCTCCTCATAGAGGTCTGGGACAGGAAGAAGCCTTTTCAGAGTTTTCAGTTGTTGGGGGAAGTTGTGCATTCAATGGAAAGTTTGAAAGAGTGAGCTGACTTGAACAGTGTACAGCAATGAGATTTGAATACCAGTTGGAGTGGATTTGCCAAAGGTTTGGTGGCTGGTAACGCAGCCATACTGAGAAGGTCTTGGTGGCCAGGGGGCTGCCATTGTGGGAAGGTCATCAGAAGGTCTTCGCAGTGGCCTAAAGCATGTTTGTCTTAATTCTGTCTGCCAGGTTCAGAACTCCATTCTTGGGAAAGGCTGAGGAATTCCCACACCCAGTGGGACCTGGGGTCAGGGGGCACTGCAAGACCTACCCCTGAAGGATTCTTGTGAGTTTTAAGATCCAACCCAGCATGATCCAAAAGCTGAGGAAACAATCAAGTGATCACCAAAGGCAACTAAGTTAGAAATAAGGACCATAGAGATTGCTGGCTGTGGAGAACCCACAGCACCACTTGGTGTCCTGGCAACATATTGTGACATATTGTCATCAAGAGCAAGGACTTGTTTATTTGGCAATGAGGAAGAGTTTGGCTTTGCTCAGGCTGAGGCCACTTTAAGACCTAAGCTCTGAGACAAGGTAATTTGAAGCAAAGGAGGCAGTGAGAAGGAAAAAGGAGAACAAGGAGGTGAACAAGAAGAAAGCACACATGAGGAGGAACCAACAGAAAAATTCAGGCAACATGAAACACCAAAACAGAGGACCTCCCCTAAGGGACCATGAGGCAGCTACTGCAGAAAACTCCACCTATAAAGGATTAATGAACTTGACAGAAAGGGGATTTAAAATATGGATGATAAAGACAATAAAAGGAATGGATGAGAAAATGGAAAGACAAAACCAAAATTCAGATGAGAGATATGTAGACTATAGAAAGGATATGGCAGAGCTTAAGGAAGTGAAGGAGACAATCAAGAATATAAAGATGCAGCAGAAAGTAAATAAAAAATAGGTTAGACCATAGAGAAGAAAGAACCTCGGAGTTAAAGGATAAAGTTTTTGCGTTAACCCAGGTAATTAAAGAGGCAGCAAAGAAGAGAGAGAGGGAAAGTAGAACAGGAGCTTAGAGAACTACAAGATTCCATGAAGGCTTCAAATGTATGAATAATAGGGGTTTCTGAAGGGGAAGATTGTCTCAAAGGAATGGAAGCACTACTGGAGACTATCATAAATGAAATTTTATTAAAGACACT
The DNA here is from genome assembly GCA_963574655.1 of Perodicticus potto. NCBI lineage: Eukaryota > Metazoa > Chordata > Mammalia > Primates > Lorisidae > Perodicticus > Perodicticus potto. The sequence goes on along the minus strand of CAUYRH010100118.1, from coordinate 8,625 downwards.
GACACACTCCTTTCAGATGGATATTGAACCACAGGTCATCTCAACTCAAACAGAACCTCTCCAAGACACATTGTAATGAACCTATCCAAAGTCAAGATGAAAGAAAAAATTCTGCAAGCAGCCAGGAGTAAGTGCCAACTGACCTACAGAGGCAGAGCCATTAGGATGATAGCAGACTTTTCAAATGAAACCTTCTAAGCCAGAAGAGCATGTCATCCACCTTCAATATTCTTAAACAAAATAATTTTCAATCCAGAATTCTGTATCCTGCTAAACAAAACTTCAAAACTAAAGAAGAGATCAAATCTTTTACAAATATACAAGCACCGAGAAAATTCACCACAACAAGACCAGATTGACAGGAAATACTTACATCTATTCTCTACATTAACCCCCAGCATAGTAAACACCCAGAAGCTAAAGGTCAAAAGTTAGCTTCCACAGTAGAACAAAGGATAAAACTGCACAACAGACTTTCAGAAAATAAGATGACTAGAACTCCACCACACTTTGCTGAGGAGGCACAGGCTGGTTGATTGGATAAAAAACAAAAGCCATCCTTAGGCTGTGTCCAAGAGACACACTTAACCTTGAAGGACAAATCAAGACTCAGGATTAATGAATGGAAAACAGTGTTTCAAGCAAATGGAAATCAGAAGAAAGGAGGGGTCACAATCTTATTTGAAGATACAAGCAGATTTAAAGCAACTAAAGTTAAGAAAGAAAAAGATGGACACCTTATCCTGGTCAAAAGAACACTACAAGAAGATATTTCAAATTTAAATATTTATGCACCCCACTTAAATGCTCCAAGACTTATGAAACAGACCTTGATGAGTCTGAGTAATATAATATCCCAGAACACCATAATTATGGGGACTTTAACACATCCCTGACAGAATTGGACAGATTCTCTAAACAAAAACTAAACAAAAATACAAAGGATTTAAATGTTACCCTAAAACAAATGGGATTAATAGACATATACAGAACACACCATCCCAAAGCTAAAGAATATACATTTCCTTCTCATAAGCCCATGGTATGTATTCCAAAATCGACTATATCCTAGGCTATAAATCAAATCTCAGCAAAAATGAAAGAATAGAAATTACACCTTGTATCTTCTCAGACCACAAGGCAATAAAGGTAGAACTCAACTCCAACAAAAACGTTCATTCTCACACAAAGACTTGGAAATGCAACAACCTTCTGCTGAACAATAGTTGGGTTCAGGAAGAGGTAAAAGAGGAAATCATTAAATTCCTCAGACATAACAATAAGGAAGATACAAGTTACCAAAACCTGTGAGATACAGCAAAAGCAGTCTTAAGGGGGAAATTTATCCCATTAGATGCCTACCTTTGAAAAATAGAAAGAGAATGCATCAACAAACTCATGAACCATCTTATGGAATTGAAAAAAGAAAAACAATATAATCCCAAAATGAGGAGAGGAAAAGAAATAACCAAAATCAAATTGGAGATTAATGAAATTGAAAACAAAAGAATCATAAATTAACAATGAATTGTTAATGAATGAATTTAACAACCAATTAAAGTTAGTTTTGTAAAAATATAAATAAAATCAATAAACCATTGGCCAGATTAACTAGAAACAGAAAAGTAAAATCTCTGAGAAACTCAATCAGAAATGATAAAGGTGAAATAACAACAGATGCCACAGAGGTATAAGAGATCATCTATTAGTACTACAAGAAACTCTATGCCCCAAAATTTGACAATGTGTAGGAAATGGACCAATACCTGGAATCACATCCTCTCCCTAGACTTAATCAAGAAGTAGATCTCTTGAACAGACTGATTTTAAGAACTGAGACAGAAGAAACAATAAAAAAAACTCCTCCCCCCAAAAAGCTCTGGTCCAGAAGGCTTCACACCAGAATTCTGTCAAACCTTCAAAGAAGAACTTACACCCATACTGCAGAAATTATTCCAAAAAATTGAGAAGGAAAGAATCTTTCCAAATATGTTCTACAAAGCAAACATCACCCTGATACCAAAACCAGGAAAAAAAAACAACTAAAAAGGAGAATTTCAGACCAATTTCACTAATGAATATAGATGCAAAAATTCTCAATAAAATCCTAGCCAATCGATTACAGCTACACATTAAAAAAATCATTCATCACAATCAAGTAGGTTTCATCCTGGGAATGCAATACTGATTTAACATATGCAAGTCCATAAACATAATTCAACATATCAACAGAAGCAAAATGGATGCAGAAAATGCATTTGATAAAATTTAGCATCCCTTTCTAATAAGAATACTTAAGAATACAGGCATAGGTGGCAGATTTTTTAATCTGATCAAAGACATCTATGACAAACTTACAAATAATACTATACTGAATGGAATAAAACTGAAAGCTTTTCTACTTAGAATTGGAACTAGATAAGGTTGTCCTTTAACACCACTACTATTCAACATAGTGCTGGAAGTTCTTGCCAATACAATCAGGCAAGACAAGGAAATAAAGGACATCCAAATGGGTGCAGAGGAGGTCAAACTCTTGCTCTTTGCCAATGATATGATCTTATACTTGGAGAACCCCAAAGACTCAACTATAAGACCCTGTAAACAATAAAAAAATATGGCAATGTCTCAGGATATAAAATCAATGTCCACAAATCCGTAGCCTTTTTATATGTCAATAGCAGCCAAGAAGCTAATCAAGGACACAATTTCCCTTCACAGTAGCTTCAAAAAAAAAAGAAGAAATACCTAGGAATATACCTAACAAAAGAGGTGAAGGACCTCTACAAAGAAGGTCCTTACAAAACCCTATGAAAAGAAATAGCAGAAGGTATCAACAAATGGAAGAACATACCATGCTCATGGCTGGGAAGAATCAAAATTGTGAAAGTGTCTATACTACCCACAGCAATCTATGGATTCAATGCAATCCTCAATAAAATATCATCATTATACTTTCAAGATTTGGAATTCTTCATTTTGTACGGAACCATATGAAACCCCATATAGCCAAGGCAATTCTTAGTAGTAAAAACAAAGCCAGGGATATCACCCTACCAGACTTTTAGTTCTACTACAAGGCCATAATGATCCCAACAGCATGGTATTGGCACAAAAATAGAGACACTGACATTTGGAACTGAATAGAGAACCATGAGATGAAAGTAATATCTTACAGCCACCTAATCTTTGATAAACCAAACAAGAACATACATTAGGGAAAAGAATTCCTATTCAATAAATGGTGTTGGGAGAACTGGATAACCACATGTAAAAGACTGAAACTGGACCCGTACCTCTCACCACTTACAAAAATTGATTCAAGATGGATCAAAGATTTAAATCTAAGGCATGAAACAATAAAAATCCTTGAAGAAAGTGTGGAGAAAACACTTGAAAACATTGGCCTGGGGGAAAGATTTTATGAAGAAGACTTTCATGGCAATTGCAACAAGAAAAATAATTAATGGGACTTTAACTGAAAATCTTCTGTACAGCGAAGGAAACAACATCCCTTCAGCGAAGGGACATCCCAGCGAAGGAAACATCCCAGCGAAGGAAACATCCCAGCGTAGGAAACAAACAGATGCCCTTCAGAATGGGAAAAGATATTTGCATATTATGAATTGAACAAAAGTTTGATAACTAGGATCTACAAAGAACCCAAATTAACAAAAAAGAGTCAACAATCCCATAGATCACTGGGAAAGAGACCTGAATAGAACCTTCTCTAAAGAAGACAGACAAGAGTGAGGGGGGTGGGTCTTGGTGTGTGCCACACCTTTTGGGGCAAAACACGATTGTAAGAGGGACTTTACCTAACAAATGCAATCAGGGTAACCTGGTTTCTTGTACCCTCAATGAATCCCCAACAATAAAAATAAAAGAAAAAGAAGACAGATGAATGGCTAACAAACATATGAAAAAATGCTCATCATCCCTAATCATCAGAGAAAGCAAATCAAAACTACCCTGAGATATCACCTAAGCCCAGTGAGAATGACCCACATCACAAAATGTCAAAGTTGCCAATGCTGGTGTGGATGTAGAGAGAAGGGAACACTTTTACATTGCTGGTGGGACTGCAAATGAATACAACCTTTTTGGAAGGAAGTATGAAGAATCCTCAAAGAATTCAAATTAGACCTCCCATTTGATCCTGCAATCCCATTACTAGGAATCTATCCAGAAGAAAAAAAATCCTTTCATCATAAGGACATTTGCATCGGGCTATTTATCACAGCTTAATTTACAGTCGCCAAAATGTGGAAACAATCTAAACACTCACCAACCCAGGAATGGATTAACAAACTGTGGTGTATGTATACCATGGAATACCATTCAGCCACTAAAAAAGATGGAGACTTTACACCTTTTTCTTTTCTTTTTTTTAAAAAATATGGAATCCTTCACGAATCTGTGTGTCATCCTTGCACAGAGGCCATGTTAATCTTCTCTGTGTCATTCCAATTTTAGTATATGAGCTGCCGAAGCGAGCAAGACATTACATCTTTTGTATTAACCTGGATGGAAGTGGAACACGTTCTTCTTAATAAAGCATCACAAGAATGGAGAAGCAAGAGTCCAGTGTACTCTATTCTAATATGAAGGCAGTAGCTGTGCTAATACAAAGGGCCAGGTAGGGAATGAGCAAGTGGGGAGGAAGGAGGGAGATGGAGGGTCATGGTGCTTGGCACACTTTTGAGGGGTGGGACACAATTATAAGCAGGACTTTATTTAACAAATTTAGTTAATGTAACCTAATTCTTTATATTCACAATGAATCCCAAACAATAATTTAAGAGAAGGATAGGCAAGGCATCAGGAACTACTTTGTCAAGGGCCGATTCTAAAGGATTCACCGTGTGAAGTCAAATATTTCTTGAGGATTATCTATGCAGAAGTCTCTTGGAACCCTGGGAAACATGAGGGGGGGAAAAAGGGATGTAATCCTTACCTTTAAGGTTTTCAAAATACAGTGGGGAAAATGACTCCATGAACAAATACTAATATAAGATATAATATGAATTTAATGACAGTGTAAAACTGGGGGAGATTAATATAATTGGGGCAATCTGTGAGAATCTGATAGAGAATTTAGGATGTGGTCAGAGTGGAAGGATTTGGAAGGGAAAACCTTCCAAATGAAGAGGTCCAGATGAACAAAGGGGCAGCAGTGGAAAGTACAGGGTATCTTTAAGGAGTGTGGTTTGACAAAAGGATTCCGCCCAAGGTGTGTTGGGGACAAAAAGATAGAGTGTATGTGGGAATTAGTGTCTCAAGTGAAGTCACTGCTCCTTAACGCTGTCCCCGAGATGCTCTACACAAGGTCATGTGTTCTCACTGAATCGTAGCATAATAGCATTTGGTTATGTGTCTGCCTCCCAGCCAGATGAGAACTTCTGGGGAGAACCTTATTTTGTTCTTTCCCCCCCCTTCATACCAACACATGTTTAATATTCTTATTACTTTTTATAACCGTGGTTTACATACATGCTTCAGAAATGAGACCCTTTATAAATGTTGAATCCAATAAGCTGGGGACCTAGCTAAGTACAGTTTTGAAAGCCAAGCCAGGAAGTTTGGGCAACTTTCTCTATGCAATGAGGAGCTCTTGAATCCTTTTAAGAAAGGAAATGACATAATCAGAGCTGTGCTCTGTGAAAATAACACAAACCAGTGTATCCAGGAGAACAAATCAGAGAGAAGAAGAAACCAAGGCAAGGACACCTGTCAGCAGTTGTCACAAAAATGTAGGTGAAGGGTACAGAGCCTAGATGGGGCAAGGCGAGGCTACGGGAGTAAAATAGAGGCATGAACTCATTTAGATTTGTGAAAATTTGGATGCAGAGAATGTAGAAAATGAAAAGGAGGCCCCATAGTTGCAGTTCCCTATCAAACTCAGGTTACTTAAAACCTTTTAGCCAATTTGCCACTTCCAGATGATGAAATATAGGCTGCCCTGGTTTTCATAAGTTATTGCAACCTCAAATTTCTAAGCTCATTGATCCTCCTGCCTCAGCTTCCCAAGCAGCTGGGACTACAGGTGTGCACCACCACACCCAGCTAATTTTTCTGTTTTTTAATAGAGATGGGTCTTACTCTTGCTTAGGCTGGTCACTCCTGGCTTCAACTAATCCTTCAGCCTTGGCCTTACGGAGTCCTAGGATTACAGGTGTGAGGCGCCGTGCCCAGCCTGTTGCCAGGTTTTCGAATTTCTCTCCTGTTGAAGTCCAGCATAAAATGCTAGACAAAGTTGGACAAAGTGAACACACTAACGACACCCCCACGTTATTGTGGTTGTTAAAAACTTTTGAGGATCCCTGAATGCAAGAGCTAGTCATGTAAAGGATGAAGGGCTCCAAAGAAAAAATGAGAGGTCAATGAACTCAGTGGCTCCCATCAAATTTGTTAGATAAGGGTCAAAAGTGTTGATTAAGCCTCAGCGATTTTGCTTAAAGTTTTGGGGTTGTCTTCCACCTGAAGACAAGTTCAGGCAGCTGGATCCAGTTTCTTAAGAGTGTTTGCCTAGTTGGAAATTGTGGTGAGGAGGATACGCTGGTACATTAAGAGCATCCAAGTTTTTCTTGACTTGAAAAGTTTTGTACGAAAATCAATAAACCGTACTTCACAATAAATTGTTTTTCTCTAGTGAGGAAATATTTTGGCTGCTGTCATCAGCATTGTGCTCATATGAACTGAAAGAAAACATTCACAGCACATATATGTTGTAGTTTGTCAAATGGGGAATTTCTTCCAAATCTATAAATACAAAGAAACCGATGGCTTTACCAAGAATTTCACATTTGTTCATGAAATGATAAAATTTCAAGAAAGCACCTTCTGGAAGTCTTTGAAGTTTATGTAGAATTATTCAGTACCCACAAGTCAGCTACAATTTAAAGGAATTTTCCCCAATTGTCAAGGGCAAAGCATGGAAACAATAGTATCAATTACCCATGCAAGGTCAGAATTCAATGATGTCAGAAAAAAGGGAGGTATGCAACTTATCACTTACAAGGTGGTTAAAAAAGAGAAAAGAGGATGAATAAAAATATGTGTATGAGAAGCATTATAGCAGACCCCTAAAATGAAATACACTGTGTCAAAGTAGCAGGCATTTTCTAACAGGCAGAGAAAAATATCTATGCCTGAGTTCTTGGTGTTTGTAGCATTAAAACTAAAACAAGGATGAGGCCATTCTCTTGGACTGAATATTAATAAGATTGTGGAGGAGGAACTGGCATAAACATGGAAGGAATTAATATTCATTAGATAAAAGATGTTTTCTTATCAGATAAGCAAGGAGAATTCATTAAAATGACATCCATTGAACATTGACTTTGTAAAATATTACAATACCAAAAAACAAAAAGAATGAATGTACTTTTCAGGAGTCATTGGTAATAATAATTAAATCATTACTGATTAGAGGCAGGACTATCCTTTGGCTAAATTGGGATGGGATGGCTTTCAATGCCCTTTGTTCCCTGATGTTCTTCTTTGCTTATTCTCCTTTTTTAGGTTCCTTCTTTTTCTTGTCCTGCGCCTGTCTGCTTTCTCAGATCCCGTCTGTCCTAGAGCAATGTGAGAGGCAAAACTAATCCACAGTATGGTAGAGGTTCTCCACCTTGGCCTGTTAATATCAGGAGGGTGGGTAAGGTAAGGGGTATGTTTCCAGAGATGCTGCCTTCATTTTTCGTGGGTGGGATCTGGGCATTCATGGCTTTCATTTGGCTGGGCTGGAACCTAGCTATCTTTAAACTTTCTCCTCCCCACCCTCTAATATAATTAAAAAAAAAAGTTTCAGTTTGCATAGTTTTGAGTTGACCTCTAAAATGTTTCAATATGTGTAGGATGATTCAATATTATGAAGATATTATTTCTTACCTACTTTAATTTGCTAATCCATCCTGATACATTTATTCATCTGATATTTATTGTGCTCAATTGTGTAATGTTCTTGCCAGATGTGTTCAAGGCATTGGAGGAGGAAAAAAAATACAATGTTTCAATGCAAGGTTAAGCAGTTCCAAATAATGTAATTTTCTACAGGTTACCAGTTTTGATATCTTAAAATAGAACTAATTAATTATTAAATGAGACCATTGAAAACAGAAACTACAGGAATTGATACCTTTATCCACTTAAGAAAAATACATGAACAAACCTTCTTCTAGTAGTTGGACATTTTACATTATTCCTTCTCCTTTTTGAATTCTTATTTCCATTTTATTTCTCTCACATAATTTTAGGTTTATTGATACTTTATCATATTTCTCTGTAAAAAATAAAATTTAACAGTTTGAAAAGTTTCTATAAGGCTTTAAGTTAAAATTATCAACCCCTCTAGTTGAACTACCATTGAAAAATACTATTATCATAGGCTTGACAAAAATAGATTACAAATTGTGGTAACTATTTTTTTTTTTCAAATACTTGTATTTTATTATTCTTCATTACATTATTTCCCCTCCCCCACCCCTCCATGGTAAGACAGAATTGATTTACAGAAAAGAATACAGAAAACACCAAAGCTCCTGGTAGAGGGAGAGATTTCAAGTGGGGAGAGAGAAGCTCTCTCTGTTCCTCTCCTGGTCTTTCCCCGTCTCCTCCTCTAGGCCT
>CAUYRH010100117.1:0-35955 GCA_963574655.1 Perodicticus potto | reverse complement strand
GCTGCAACCAAAAAATGGCTGGGCGTTGTGGCGGGCGCCTGTAGTCCCAGCTACTTGGGAGGCGGAGGCAGGAGACTCACTTGAGCCCAGGAATTGGAGGTTGCTATGAGCTGTGATGCCACAGCACTCTATCCAGGGTGACAGCTAGAGGCTCTGTCTCAAAAAAAAAAAAAGAAGAAGTTAGCTGGGCATGATGGTGTGTGCCTACAGTCCCAGCTACTCAGGAGGCTGAGACAGGAGGATCCCTTGAGCCCAGGAGTTGTGAGTTCTGATCACATCACTGTACCCCAGCCTGGGTAACAGAGCAAGATTCTGTCTCTGGAAAACAACAAATAATAATAAACTCTGTAAACTCTCCCTGCCACTGCCCTATGTATAATAGTTGGCATATAGTAGGTTCTTCTAAGGGGCCTCCAACTAGATACCTCTGTGGTTCCAAGCATGCTCTGTTAAAGCTATGCCACTGAGGACACAACCATGAAAGCCTGTCATTCAAGTACCTCTTCCAGAAGGTTTTTCTGTTTGTCCTCCAATCAGAAAGGGTTATCCTGGACATTCTGTGTAGCCCTCACAGGCAGTGACATCATCTCATCGTAATTAACAGCTGATATCCAATGGGCCTAAGTGTTGTCCACTGTTTTAAGCAGTTTACACGTAGTAACTCATGTGTTCTTACTACCTACCTGTTCTCCCCACTGTAAAATGGAGCAACTGAGTTATGTGCACAGAACAATTTGCCCAAGTGACATGGCTAGTGAAACTCAGAGAAAACCTCCAGGGTCAGCCTGCCCAGCCTGCTGGCCAACCTGTATGCATGTGAGCATACCTCACACTCGAACCCCCACCCCGCAGCTGTCTTCATTCCATAGATGACAAAGCCGAGGTCAAGAGAGGTGAAGTGCCATCCTGAGGGTCAGTGACAGCTGCAATCCGGAGCCTCTGCCACAGTTCTCCTATGCCCTACTGAGTATCCTCCTCCACGGCATTTCCAACTTCTGGAAGTTGGAGCTTGCCTTAGCTAGTGCTATCCCCCATCTGAACCAGGAATGGGGGATAAGGAAATTTACTTCTTGTAATTAATGGTGGATGTATGGGGACTGGGAGCAGGGCCAGCTTTGTGGGCACGTAACCCATGTATATAGTCAACATAGGAACCTGTCCTCCAAAGGGCCCCAGCTTAATTCAGTGCTCTGCTGTTGCCGTCCTGAACTTTTTTTTCCTGAGATAGGGTCTCCCTCTGTTGCCCGGACTAGAGCACCATGGCATTATCATAGTTCACTGCAACATCAAACTCCTGGGCTCAGGCAATCCTCCTGCCCCAGCATCCCGAGTGGCTGGGACTATAGGCATGTACCATTACACCCAGCTAATTTTTTAATTTTTGGCAGAGATGGGGTATTGGTATGTTGCCCAGGCTGGTCTTGAATTCCTGGTCTGAAGTGATCCTCTGTCCTCATCCTCCCAAAGTGCTAAGATTACAGGAGTAAGCCACTATTCCCCACCTGAACTTTTTAACAATTTTTTTTTTTTTTTGAGACAGAATCTCACTATTTCACCCTCGGTAGAGTGCTGTGGTGTCACAGCTCACAGCAACCTCAACCTATTGGGCTTAAGCAATTCTCTTTTCTGAGCCTCCCAAGTAGCTGGGACTACAGGCGTCCGCCACAACGCCCTGCTATTTTTTCTTGCAGTTGTCACTGTTTTTTTTTGTTTGTTTGTAAACTTGTTTGTTTTTTAGTTTGAAATACAATTTTATTCTGATTCTAAACGAAAAGGAATGGGAATCACAATGACAAACAAGATTTCACCACTGGATATTGTGATGTTACTGTAGCAGTCTTATATTTGAAACTCAAGAAGGAATTGACTGCATTCCAAACAGCTAAATATGCAGGTCCAAACAATGAAGGCGTTTGCAGTTATTGTTGTTTAGCTGGCCCAAGCAGGGTTTGAACCCTCCAGCCCTGGTGTATGTGGCCAGCGCCGTAACCACTGTACCACAGGCGCCGAACCCTTTTTAATGATTTTTGAAGGGGCCCTCTATTTTTTGCACCAGGTCCTGTAAATGATGTAGCTATCTGGTCCTGGGAAGAAGGTCAATCCCAGCTCCCCCGCAGGCCAGCTCTGTCCCAAGTGTGGTTTGAGTGGCCAGTGGCAGAACAGACCTGGCACCTGCTGGCTGGGGAGTCTAGTTCTCAGTTTCCAGGTCCCGTCTCTTGAGTGCAGACCTGACAGGAAACCTCAGCACTGACACCCACATGTGGGCAGGAAACAGCGAGAGCAGGCAGCAGAGGCCAGGGAGCACCTGGCCTTACCCTCTGGCAGTGCTGTCACTGGCCTCTGCCTCCCCGCCTCTCACCAGCCCCACTCCAGGGCACAGGGGGCAGGGAGTTCCAGCCTCCACCTCCCCAGACTGTGCCATGAGAACAGTGGGAGAGCAGGGGTGTGGAGAGAAAGAAACATACCCTGAAAAACCCAGAAGGGGAAAGACAAGAAGGTAAAGAGAGAGAAGAGAAATGAAAGAAAAAAAGACGATGGAACACATCTGGGGGGAGACACAGCAAGTCCCAAGATACTCCAGAGTGACACTGGCCACTCAGTAGGGCCAACACTTCACACGCTTTATCTCAATTCTCAAAACAATCCAGTGAGGCTATGGGTGTCCTTTGTACAAAGTAAAAAAGTGAGGTTCAGAGAGGTAAATTAACTTGCCCAGGGCACCCAGCCCAGTTGGTCAGAGGTGGCAGTGGGATCAACCCTTGGTCTTCCCCCGATCCCCAACCCCAGTAATTACCAGCAGCCACGGTGTGGGCCCAGTGGGAGGCTATGAGAGCATGAGTCAGGCATTCAGGCCAGTTTGGAGCCACAAGGGACAAAGATACTAGCTGTGAAAGCCACAGGCTCTGGGGCCAAGCTGTGCCCTGGGCATGGAGAGGGGAAAAGACTGTGAGGGGAGGGGACCAGCAGCAGCCTGGGCCACGTCTGGGCAAAGCCTAAAGCAGGGAGAAGAGACTCGAGCCAGCCATTCAGGGGCCACGTGACCTTCTGGAGGGTTTCTGGGAGAGGCACTGTTCTGAGGACGCCAGCCAGCAGGAGCCTTCCAAGGGTTGTGGGGTGGTGCCTGTGGACTGATGGCCAAAGCTCCTTGCAGAGTGTTGGTGACGTGGAAACCTACTGACCAGGGTTCTGTTTTCCTCAGCATCTCCCCATTTGCTGTTCTACGTGCCTAGAAATCTGTTTTCCCTGCCCCTAATACAATGGCTTCTCTCCCATTCCCTGGTTCTGACAAAAAAACTCATCCTGAGTTTTCCCTCACTTCACCTGAGGAGGCTCCTGTCTCTGTTGATACTTGTCTCATGTGTCATAGCAATGGCTCAAACATCCCATGAGGTCATCTGGGCTCTAGGAACGGGGCCCTGCACATAATAAGTCAGTGACTGTTGGTGGCTGTCACTGTGTGTAGTTTGCCCCTAAGCTCACGTCTGTCTTCTTGTGCTAAATTCCCAAGGCCAAGCACAAGTGCCTGGGATGTAACAGGAGCTCAGCAAATATTTTTTTTTTTTTAGAGACAGAGTTTCCCTTTGTCACCCTTGGTAGAGTGCCGTGGTGTCACAGCTCACAACAACCTCCAGCTCTTGGGCTTAGGCGATTCTCTTGCCTCAGCCTCCCGAGTAGCTGGGACTATAGGTGCCTACCACAATGCCCAGCTATTTTTTGTTGCAGTTTGGCTGGGGCTGGGTTTGAACCCACCACCCTCAGTATATGGGGCCGGCGCCCTACTCACTGAGCCACAGGTGCCACCCAAGGAGTTTGGCAAATATTGTCAAAGGGATGAGTGAATGAATGATGTGAATTCCAAGAGGCGCAGCCAGGGCCTGGTACTGCCTGGGCACCTGACATCAGAAAGGCTAGGCTGGGCAGAAGTTGGTCCGGGTCAATGGGGCACCCACTTGCTGAGGTCAGGGAAGCCCTCAAGCGCACCCTCCCGGTCTTCAAAACCCAGGATGGAGGTGGAGAGGAGAGGCCTCAGCAGGATAGAACTCATGCTCCTAGGCCTTGGCACGTGCCAGCCCTCACTGCCAAGCCTCCCTCAGGCTCATGCACACATGTCACATTCAAGATTTTTCCCTAGCCCTCTTGCCAGTCCGCTGACCTCCTCTTGTGAGTGCCCCACCTCCTAGCATTGTAGCTCTTTCCAGGCGCATCAAAGGTACGCCTTGAGGGGTTTTTCTTTCCCACCAGATGAGCCGACACTGAGTCTTGTTTCTTTTCGAAGCCCTAACTTTGTGCCAGGCATCACTCTGGGGAGAGGGGTGCAGCAGGGACCCCAAGGGAGAGCCCTTTGAGCTTTCAGACCATGAGATGTCAGAAAGAGCAGGGGAAGGGCAAAAGGAACTATACAGTCAAAATCCCCAGAGATGGGGGCGGTGCTCGTAGCTCAGTGGGTAGGGCACTGGCAGGTTCGAACCCAGCCTGGGCCTGCTAGATCAACAATGACAACTGCAACCAAAAAATAACCAGGCGTTGTGGTGGGCACCTGTAGTCCCCAGCTACTCGGTAGGCTGAGGCAAGAAAATCACTTAAGCCCAAGAGTTTTTTTTGTTTTTGAGACAGAGCCTCAAGCTGTCGCCCTGGGTAGAGTGCTGTGACATCACAGCTCACAGCAACCTCCAACTCCTGGGCTCCAGCGAGTCTCCTGCCTCCGCCTCCCAAGTAGCTGGGACTACAGGCACCCACCACAATGCCTGGCTATTTTTTGGTTGCAGCCATCATTGTTGTTTGGTGGGCCTGGGCTGGATTTGAACCTGCCAGCTCAGGTGTACATGGCCGGTGCTGAGCCAAGCCCAAGAGTTTGAGGTTGCTGTGAGCTGTGACACCATGGCACTCTACCAAGGGCAACATCGTGAGACTCTGTCTCAAAAAACAAAAACCTAGAGATGGACGTAGATCTGCAAGATGGACGTGGACCCATTCTAGTGGCAGAGGAAGACCAGAGAGACTGCAGACCCACAGGAAGGGGAAGGTGGAAGTTGTTGAGAAACGAGCAGAGATCAGGCCACAGGAAGAGGGCAGGTTTTTCCTAAGTGCAGGGTCAGTCATTGGAGGGGGTTCTGATTTGAGCCTGTAAAAGCTCTGGCTGCAGGAGAGGCAAGGACCCCTGAGAGGGACAGAAATCCAGGTCAGAAATGACTGGGATTCAGACTGGGCTGGAGAAGGGCACAGTGGAGTCATGGTATCCTCTGGAGACAGACACACCATGTCAAGCTGTCTGGTGGCAGGTTAAGGAGTTTGTTCACCTAATCTGCTTTGGGCAGAGGTGGGTGAAGAACCCCTCCTCTACCTAGGTCCTTCACTCTCAGGAGGGAGAGGTGGGGGACAGGTGAGGAGAGAGAGAAATCAAGGATGACTCCTAGGTTTCTGGAAAATGGAGGATCCACAACTGAGGTGGGGAGGCGGGAGAGGAGCAGGTTGGACAGGGGCTGGGTGGTGCCAGCAAGAGTTCAGTGTGCGACGTGCTAAGTTGGCAGCATCTATTAGTCATCCAGTGGAGATGCCAATTTATGATGTGTCTATGGATCCGCCAGCTGGGCGGAGACAGGGTTCCACTTTCTTGCACTCCTAGCATGGTGGCCAAGACCCAGAGCATTCTGGGCACCCAACAAATGTTTGTTACAAGAAGCGGCCCTGAGAAGGCAGGTTTACAGTGGAGCGTCCCAGAATCAACCACCAGAGGGCAGCACCACCTCAAAAACGGCCTCCCCCAGGCCAGGGACTCACCTTCCTCTGCTGAACCGGGACTGCCTGGAGCCGCTTTCCTGGGCTCCGAAATTAATGAGGGGATACCAGCTCCCTTCAAGGCCCCCAGCTTCAGGTCTGGCTGGGGGCTGCAGATTGAGCCATAGGTGGGAGGGCCACCTCCTAGTGTTCAGGATGGCTGGCATTTCAGAACCAACTTTCAGAAATTCACCAAGCAGAATTTTAACAACAGGGCTGTTCCAGAAAATATAGGCCAGCATGTGGCTGGCCTCACAGTCCCAGAGAGTCAAGGCAGGGCACTGGGGAGAGGAATTTGGAGGCCTCCTGTTGCAGTATCTGGCCCTTACGCCCTTTGTGCCTTGTTATTCACTCATTCATTTATCCAACATTGAGGCTGTTCTGAGTCCAGTCCTGTGGTGGGTACTGGAGGCAAGAGATGACACAGGAGCCTCAGTCACAGTGGGAGACAGTAGGCACCTTCCTATTCATCAGCATGTCCAACACCAGGGTGCATTTTCCAACTGATGCAAACATGCAGCAAAGCTTCACTCCTCACTGCCAAAACTTGCAGTGATGCATCTTACAGTGGAGGATGTGTTCAAATCAAGAAAACAGGGCCTAGTAGGTGGGAAGTGTAAAATCTAAGATGTGCATAGTTGGGGTCAGGGAGTTAGTGAAGGCCACCTGAAGCAGGTGAGTCTTAAAGGATGAGTAAGAGTTGACCAGGGAAGAAGGCACACAGAAGGGCTTCCAGGTGTAGGGAACAGCAAAGTTACAGAGGTGAGACTGGACGGGTGGGCTGGTAGGGGAATTGCAGGTACAGCAGGTGGTGGCAAACCAAACTGAGGGGAGTAGGGCCCAATCATCCAACACCTGACTTGCAGATTAAGGAGTTTGTTCATCTAATCTGTTGTGGGCAGAGGGCCTGGAGCCCCCATGTAGGTCCTTCAATCTTAGTAGCCCCAGAAGACTGCAGAGCTGCCTCTTGGTGCTAAGTAGCAGTAACTCAGTCATATCTGGATTTGGGAAAGGTGTCTCTGGGAAGAGCCTGTGTCAGGGCAGTGGCTGCAGAGATCCTGAGAAGTGGGCAGGTTCAAGAAGATTCTTGGGAGGCTAGACAGGAGGGTATGGTGATAGATGAGGGAAGGGGCAGAAGAAGAAGGGGTCAAGGAAAAGAAAATTTGGGTCTGACTTGGGCATCTGGGTGGGTGGAGTCACCCACTGTGAAGGGGACCTTTTCTGATGAGCTCCGCTACCAGGCTTTGCTGCGGCTGGTTCAAGAAGATAGTCTAGAAATGGACAGACAGGGTTCCTTGCTTTGCAAAAGGGTACTGGTTGCCCACAAACTGTCATGAAAATTGAGCTCCTTGTGCCCAGTCTGGAAGGAGAGTCCTAGAGAAGGGCTTGTTGTGATAGGAGTGCTGCCTGGTAACACTCGGTGTTTCCCTGTGGATGGGTCCTCAGCAGAGTGGGTTTCCCTTGCCAGGGAGCACTGAGACCTCTGCACTGGGAGGTTTGACTCCACATTGTGGAGTCATCATAAATGAGCCTCTGGATGAGGTGGGGTGCAGGGAAGGAGGCTGAGCCTAGTGTGCTGACCAGGGACCTCGGTCTACAAGCTGGTCAGTGGGGGTGGTGGGGTTGGGTACAGGGTCCTTGATCCTGAGTTGTGGGGCCAGGATTGGGTCTAGAGCAGGAGAGGTCGGGTTATGGGCTGGAGCAAGACTGGAGTCTGACTGCAATTTTTCCAGATTCTGGGTGACCTGTTAGGGTTATGGGTTCAGTCTGGGACTCAGGCTAGATGTCCTGGTCCTGAGGCTGGTTCCAAAGTTCAGGGTATTGGTCCTAGGGCTCTGGTCTGGAGCTGATGGTTCAAGTCTAGATCTGAGCCTTGATGCCCAATTCAGGGTTCGGGGTCATGGCAGTGATCTGGGTCTGGGGTCAGGATCCAGGTTGGGGTTAGTAACCAGGATGGGATGGAAGCCATGGTCCCAAATCTGGATCTGGACTCCTGTTGGGGGGTCTAGGGTCAGGTTGTAACCCAGATCTGGGGTTTGTCACAATTTTGGTATGCAGTTGGGAACCCAGGGCCGTGATCTGAGGTCACAGTTAGGGTCTGACACAGAAGTCCCAGGATCGTGCTCTGAAATCTGAATCTGTGTCTTGGTTAATGTCCGGGATCCTTGCCGTGGTCCACAGCTGGGGTCAAAGCCACGGTCTGACCGTAGAGTGCAGGATCCAAGGTTGTGGCCAAGGTCTGGGTCTAGGGTCATCTTCAGGCTTGGTCCGGGTCCAGCATCGACAGCAGAGGTCACGGCCAGGGGCTGAGGTCTCTGGTCTGCTTCAGGGTCTCGGCCCCCGGCCCGCACGGCCTCCAGGGGGCGCCGCCGCCCGCCCGGCTCGGCCCCTCGCGGGCTCGCTGGCGCTGTGCGCGGCAGGCGGGGCCGGAGGCGGCGGCTCCCGGGCGCGGGCGGCGGCGGCGCCCCGACTGCAGTCCCGGCGGGAGCGGAGCGCGAGCCGGGGCCGGGCCCGAGCCGGCGCCATGGGGCGGCGCCGCCTGTGAGCGGCTGGAGCGGAGCCGCGGGCGCCCAGCGGGGCCAGGCGGGCGGCGGCGGCGCCCCAGGCCGAGCGGACCGCGGCCGGGCCGGGCCGAGCGCGCCGAGCGAGCGGGAGCGGGAGCGGCCGCGGCGGGAAGAGGCAGCGCCGCCGCCAAGATGGCGGACCTGGAGGCGGTGCTGGCCGACGTGAGCTACCTGATGGCCATGGAGAAGAGCAAGGCCACGCCGGCCGCGCGCGCCAGCAAGAAGATCCTGCTGCCCGAGCCCAGGTGAGGGGGCGCCGCTTCGCGCCCTGCCGCGCGGCCCCGGTCCCCGGCCGGGCGCCCGCCAGCTCCTCCCCGCAGCCCGCGCCCCGACACCTTGGCCCCACACTCGACCCCGCAGCCCCAGAGCGCCCGGGGCTGGCCCTCGCGGCGCCGGCCGCTGATGCCCACGGGTCCGGAGCCCCGAGCCCCAGGCCCTGTGCGCCTGAACCCGGGGCGCTGCCGGCCTCCAGATCCCTCTCCGCTCCCCCTTCCTCACCCTCGGCCGGCTCCCCGGCTGCTGTCAGTCCCTGGCTGCTGCGCTCGCCCACAGGGGCCCGGCGCGCCCCTTCATCCTCCTCAGAGCCAGCAGCCTCTGGTCCCCGTGGGACTCCTCCACTCTGCGCGCCGCATTTACCCTGCCTGACCATCTCACCCATCCCTCGGCTGCCCGCGCTCTGGGGTTTCCGCTACCCGCGCCTCGCCCCCTTCCAGGCTACACGTGTGTGAGGTTTGAGGGGGACTCTTCCCGTCTCCTGTGGGGTCACTGTCCTGAGTTGGGCTGGAGAGTGCTCTCGGGATGGTGCTGAGGAGGACCCTGAGGTGGTGCACCACCTCTCCCAGCACACCTGCAGCAGCTGGACCACGGTTGCCACTTGTCTGTATGACAAGTGATGTCATCACACCTGGTATCAAAGTTTAAACTGTTCAGCATGTGGGTGCAGACGTTTGCAAGATGTGAATTCTAGCTGTGGCGTGTCCAACAGTGTGGCTGATAAGGGTATTTTCCTATTGTCTGAGCCTCTTAGCAGACCATGGGGGTGGGTAGGTGTGGTTTTGTTCGGTGGAACAGGTGGGAAAGCTGAAGCCCCAGAAGTGAGTGTCACACAGGCAGCACCTGGCCACCAGATCAGGGCTTCAGACTTAATGCCTTCTACATTTTGTTCACTACTCTGGGCTGAGCTGGAGCCTGGATGTCCAGCATCTGTGACAGTAGATGTGCCCAGCACAATTCTTGGAGTGCCCAGCAACTCCTCACACACACCTGACAGTAGGTCTGCTGGTGCCCCAGGAGGCCTGCCCTTGTGCTGTGGTCTTATCAGGAGACTTTAGGCAAGTCTCTTCCTCTTCTGGGACTCAGTTTTCTCATCTGTGAAATGTGGGTAGTGTGAAATAAGAGCTGTGACTCTGCGGTGTTCTCAGCTTTCGAAGTGAGCTGAAGCTGCACAGGTGCCACGTCTGTTGGTGTCACTGGCCCCCTCCTCTACTGGTCCTGCTTACTGGGTTTCAGACTGACTGAACCCCAGCCTGGGACAGGGAAATTGGTCTGCATTTTGAGAAGGTTGTTAGGGGCCCCTTTTTGCTTAGACATCTGCAATCAGATTTCTCAAAACAGGAACCAGACTGACTGTCAGCTGGAGCTGTATAGAGAGCAGCGACAGTTAGAACAAAAATGAGTTCAGAAATGACAAAGCCATGAGAGAGGAAACAGGGGAGTCAACCCGTAGGGTTCAGAACGGCTCACCTTGGTGGCCAAAACCTTGAGACCCTTCTGCAGGAGCCTGCGAGGTGTGAGGCAGGAGCCTTTCTGGAACTGGCATTTGGGTAATCTTCCCCGAATGCACCGCACCGCTTCTGATGGGGCCCCACCTTGGGCTGGCTCTGCAGGTGTAAACCCTGAGAAACAAGCTGTTCTTTTCCTGTCCCCTTACTACCTGTGGTGTGGTGGTAATAGGAACAATGATGGAAATTATAATAACTGATTGTTTACTTTGACATTGGTCATCTCAGTTCAACCAAAACCCAACCTTGAAAATGGGAAGGCCATGTAGTGGTTGCTCAAGAAATTCAGAGCTATGCTAAGGCTCACTTGGTCTCACGTGAGGAGCTGGCAGGCTGTGAGTGTCAGCGGGAGGCTGAGAGCCAGGCTTCGCGATTTCTGTATAGGGTCGCAGCTGCTCTTGCCTGTGAAACAGACCTCGGGGCCAGGCCACCCTTTGCTTTATGCTTTGCACTCCCAGCGGGTCAGATGCCTCCTGCCCTTGACACTGACTATGACCATATTTCTTGTTTGTGTGGTACTTCCCCCTTTGCAAAGTGCTTCTTACTCCATTTTATCCTTTTCCCAACTGTGGGCAGAGGGCCAGGAGGCCATGTCCTCCCCATTGAACGGCTAAAGCTCGGGGAGGGGAGAAGACTTGCCCTGGTCACAGGCACAGCTGGAAGCAGACCTCAGCTTGTGGCCCCAGCATTCTCTCCTGCTGGGCTCCATCTGCGCCCACCCTGTACACCTCTGCTCTGGTCCTGTCCTCATTTTGTGGCATGGCCTGCTGGTGCCCCTTGTCTGCAGAGCAGCAGGGTAGCCCCAGTACTATTACCTTCTCAGTGCCCAGAGGGGCAGCTCTACTCTAGGGTCCCTCAGACACAGGGTCCTGTCTTTCCCACACCCACCAGGCCAGGGTCAGGGAGAGAGGCCATGATTTGTCCCCAGGACAAGGTGCTATGGGGAGTTGTTCCTACCATGGGGTGGTTCAGCCTGGCTGGGGGCTGGGGCTAGCTTCTCAGCTCTGACTTCCCAGGACTGGGGAATGGGAACAGTGGGCACAGTGCCACTGTGAGTTGGCACTGGGGCCTCTCTTTCTGTCACCCTATAGAATCCAAGGAAACAGACCATTTCCTGACCTCGAAGGAGGCAGTGTTTTGTAGCTGGGAGACAAGACAACTAGCTTCTCTTTCCCTGCAGTACCTGTCACCTGGGACTGGGCCTGCCTCAGTTTCCCCCAAATGAGGGGGCCGTCCCCTTGTTCTGGTGTGTGTATTCTGGGCCTCTGCGAAGGGGCTGCTGTCTTCCTTTCCCTGCAGCAGGCAGCAGCAGTCTTGTAATTACTGTCATTTGCTTAATATGACCGCGGAGGCCTTGCGTAATTAATCTCTGGGCTCCTGACTGAGGAGCCCTGTCTGGGCAGTCCCAGGAGGGACCCTGCCATCCCCAGTGATAGTGGCAGCCCCGGCAGCAGACTGTGGGAGCCGGTTGCCTCTTGTAGCCTTCCGTCTTCTTGACTATTTCCTGGTCGCACCCCCCACCTTGAGTTTCCTCCTTCCTGCCCCTTTCTGGCTTCCAGCTCCCCAGACCCTGCCGCTGTTCCTCTGCTGCTTTGGCTTGGCTGTTCCTGTTAACTCTTTGTAGCCAGGACTTCCTGCCTTGGATTTGTGGGGGCCCCAGCAGAAACCCTGCTGTTTCTAACCAAACCGAGAACCTTCTGTACCAGTGGCAGCATTCTCCTCATCCAGCCCCTAAAAACAAGATTATCTTTTCAGCAGTCATTCCCTCTGGGCCTTTGAAGCTGCTGCTGTTCCCCAGCAGTGGGTCTCTGGGATGGCTTTTCCCATCTGTTTTCCTTTCCAGAGCATGAGGTTTCACAGATTTGCATTAAGCCACTGCCAGCCATGCCAGAGTAAATGGATCTGAAGGGGGTATGGGGCTGCAGGTGGGGATCTGTGCAGGGGGAGGATCTCACCCCAAACGACGTGTCCTTTTAATGCACAATCAGGTCCTACTAGTAACACCAGGTCTCTTCCCTGGCCCAGGTGGGCTGGCAGAGGGGCTGAGCACAGGTGGCTGCTGCCTCTAGGACACCCTGCTCCTGTGAGGAACAAACGCAGCCTCTGTCACAACTGCCCTTTCTTCCTGGGCCCCTTACCTGTTGGCCCTGGGCAGGTCAGTTTCTTCCACTGGATGGCGTTTCCTCTAGTTATTTCTAACCTGCTTCAAACCAGACACAAAATTAAGGGCTTGGCTGCGGCTTTTTTTCTAAAACAATAACACCCTTTTCTGCTTTGCCACTTACTGGGTTTACATAGGCAGAAGTGAATTTTCTGGTATCAACGTGTTGGCAGCTTTGTTCGCTGACTCCAGAAGCTAGCCTCAGCTTGGGCTAAGGATAGCCTAGCCTAGTTCCTCCTGGGAACTCCAGGGGAAGGAGTTCTGGAAGTTCTTGGTGCATCTAATGCAATGGCAGATTGAAGCAGGGTGTGGGTGCTCACGTCATGTTTGTAAAGAGGCTATGACTTTCAACAGGGCCCCCCCACCCGAGTGCCTATTCCAGAGCATCCCCATGAGGGATCTTGGGCAGCCATGGAACTGGGGGGGCTCATGTGCGGGGCCCCATCCTTCCTTTTCCCTTTCTTAGGGCTCACCCCAGACTCAGCAGTCTAGGTTGGTCTTTCCCATTTGGTATGTGGCCCTGACCTTGAGCTCTGAGGATGTTGTCTGCCCCAGGGAGAGTCATTGAGAAATATTAATAAGAAGCCCCAGGGGACTTCCTCCTGCTGCTGCTACCTCAGTGCCAGGTTTCCTGGAAATGCCACAGGGACAGCCTCAAATACAGCCACAGGCCTTCTCTTCAGAACATGATGGTTCCCAATGTGGCTGTGCCGGACCCGCAGGGCCAGTAGCCTCTGTGCCAGCCTGCAGTGTCCTGGGCTGTTGAGGCTTTGTCATCACCGTGACAGGGACACAGTTCCTGGCCTGCCAGGTTCCATCCAAGGAGGCCTCCCGCCCTGGGCTTCTAGGAGGGTGCTGCCCACATCCTGAAGTGGGGACTTGGGAGCAGGGTAGCAAGGGCACACATTGGGCACCGGGTCCTCTGAGACCCTGCACCTAGCTCTCCCCCAGATTCTGTTGGGGAGTGCCCTGTGAGAGGCCATTGGACATTTTCTTTGGTGTGGGCCTCTGGGCAAGTTGCTTAGTCTGCTTCTTCTAGCCCTGGTTTCCTCACCATCAACATGAATGTGTTTAACTCCGAGTCTTGCAGTCCCTGCCAGGCCACACAGCTGCTGTCTCAGACTCTGAGCAGGAGCCACTGGGGAAGGGCCAGACCACCATACCACAGATGTGGGACTTTGCTTTTCTTCTAAACCTTGAGGTACTAGAAGGTACCGGAAGTTCTCACCCACTCCCCATCGACTGTCCTGCCGCCCAGCCCATGGTGCTTCAGCTGTGCTAGGAGAGGAAGTGTCCTCTCCCCCCCAGCATCAGGCTGGACTTACTCCTCAGAGCGGCTGGTGCCAGGGAGCAGGGCCAGGCCGCTCCTGCCCACAGCTGGACTCTAAGAGTCTCTGTGCTAAGGTCCCCTCAATAGTCTAGCCAGGCAGGTATTGGACTTTACCTGCTGGGCCCCCAGGTGAAACAACCCTGTGCTTGAGGCTAGTCCGTGAGAGAGGGGAGTGGCAGCCACTGGCCTGCTCAGTTGAGGGCCCAGCCCTGGCCAGTGCTCAGCCAGCAGGAGGCCACCTGGTCACAGGCCCCTCCTACAAGGACATGGCACGTGTGGAACACAGACCCAAACAAGCCCAGTTAGCATGTGATCCCATTCTAGGAACTTCAGGGTACCAGGGAATGGGGCCTAAGCAGCTCCCTCCTGAGTCCCAGGAGGTGGGGTGCAGGCTGCTACCTGATATTTTAGGGGAGTCCTCTTCTGCTATGTCCTCTCCAACTTGTTATTTATTTTCTTTCTTTCTTTATCTGTTTTATTAGCACAAACACATTTATTAATTAAAGAGATGAACCTAATTAACCAACACTTTAAAATAGTTACATGTAAAGTGTTTTGACAAAGATAGTACAGTGATGGGGGGAGGCAATACGGAGGTTTGCGTATTGAACTGAGCTGGTTCATTCTTGTAACTAATTCCTGCCCAAAGTAATGATGGAATTTTCATTCTACTTTTTCATAGACCTAAGTACAGATGACCTTGTTCATGACACTGTCCACCAATTTCCCATCTTTCAATTTTCAATATATGTGTGTATAGGATATATATATGTATACATACACGTACATATATATGCATATATATATATATATATATATATGTACACACACACACATATTTTCCCCCTCCTCCCCTCCCACCCCCCAGAGATAGAGTCTTGCTTTGTTGCCCAGGCAGAAGGCAGTGGCAGGATCCTACATCACTGTATCCTCAGACTCCTGGGCTCAAGCAATCTTCCTGAGTAGCTGGAAATACAGGCACCTACCAACATGACTCCTGGCGAGTTTCTTTTGTTTGTTTTTTGGAGACAGAGTCTTACTATGGTCACCCTTGGTAGAGTGCCATGGTCACAGCTAACAGCAACCTCAAACTCTTGGGCTTAAGCGATTCTCTTGCCTCAGCCTCCCAAGTAGCTGGAACTACAGGTGCCTGCCACAACGCCTGGCTAGTTTTTAGAGACGAGGTCTCACTCTTGCTCAGGCTGGTCTCAAGCTCATGAGCTCAGGACTCCCAAGTGCTAGAATCACAGGCGGGAGAGCCACAGCAGCTGGCAGTTTTTCTATTTTTTATAGAGACAAGTCTCACTCTTGCTCAGGCTGATCTTGAACTCCTGAGGTCAGTGCCCCTCCCGCTTTGGCCTCCCAGAGTGTGAGCCACTGTGCCCAGTCTGTTTTGTTACTGTGCTTTCCTTCTTGTCCTATTCCTGATGTTGAACCAATGTGCTATCTGTAAAGCTGCGACAGTCTTTTTCTGCCATCAGCCGTGATTTCTTCAAACTTCTCTCCTGTACAAAAAACCTGTTTTTCAAAATGCTTTATGGTGAGGTTTTCGTTGTTGTCACATATGATACAGTCTGGTTTGTCCATTGCACCCACTTTTTGCAGAGCTGTTCCCACTGTTAGTTCTTCCATGTCTCCAGCAAAGCCTTTGCTGTCCCCCAAGCACTGTCTTCCTTCCAGCTGCCCAATGGTGGCCATGGTGGGTGCAGCAGACCAGGATACTGCATGGGGAGCAAGCCATGGCCTCTCGGGTGTTTAAATGGCCATCATGGTGGTGGCAATTTAGCATTTTGTTGACATCCTCAGTTTATAAATGTGGAAACTAGACTTTTAAAGTTTGTGATTTGTCCTGACCTCCCAGGGAAGGAGGTAGGCAGAACTATTTGGAACCCAGACCCAGGCACCCTTCCAACTGCCAGAGCAAAGGAGACTCTTCCCCGTAGGCTTTGGGAACCTTCGGGTCCTTCTGTCTGGGACCCTTCAGGCCACTTGTTTCTCTTGACAGTCCATACTGTCTTGGGAGCCACCTGCCCCTGCATATCACAGTTGTTGACCTGGGTGGGGGCAGGGATTCTGCTCTGGGCTCATTGCCACTCTGACTCCGCCAGTATCAGGGAGTAGGAGTTGGAGAGGAAGGTGACCCAGCCCAGAAGGCTACCCCACCTCCTATGCCCGCCCGTGCTTGCCACCCTGGCCAGAGTTTCCTTCAGTTGACACGTTTTTCTAACCGCCAGCTCCCTAAGCCACTGGCCCCATGGGAATAGACAGGAAACCCTAAAATTTCTAGTTTGGAGCCTTCCATTCATGGACTCTGCTCAGGTCTGACTTATATTTGGGGGGGATTGTTTATTTTATTCAGAAAACTTTTTTGTTTTTAAGGAAAAAAGTGAAGTGGTGTGGTGAGGGCTGGGAAGAATGCTGTGGCCGTGCCCGGGCATGGGCTTTTCAGGGGAGGGCCAGCTCAGAGACCAGGGTCCTGCAGCTTGCTGTTCCCTGTGAACAGCAGTGCCCCTGGGAAGGAGGAGGGCCCTGCCCAGCAGGTTCCCTGATTGTCACAGGCAGGGTCCCTTAGCAGCACACTTCCCTGTGGGAGATCTTTGCTTGTCTGGTAATCAGCTGCTCTGAGTGCTGTTGCAGGAAGTGGCAGTGGCTGCTAGGTGGCCATTCTCTCTGCCAAGCTGGCGCCAGTTTTGCTGGTTCCCATGAAGCAAGTCTAGGGCTTAAGAGGGCTTACCAGTGAGGCCCCACAGCCAGGCCCCCCTCCTGGTGGGGTCCTCCAAACAGCTGAGCTGCTTTGCTGCCACCTGCACCTACCTGTCTGCACTTCTACCTGACCTGCTCCTGATGGATATCTGACCTCCTATAACATGGGAGATTGGCATTTTGGATATTTTTTCCCGCTTATTCCTTCCATGGACTAGTCCTGAAACACGAGAGTTGGGTACAGAGGCAAAGTGCTCAGAGCTGAGCCAGGGTGGTGAAGGTGCCACCTTGCAGGTTCCCAGATCCACCACCCTGTCTCCTTCTCCTGGTCTTAGGGCAGACTGTGCCCTGAGGGCCACCCAGGAGCACAGGCCTCTGATCTGCAGTTCTGAGCACAGGAGCTGTGTCGTCCTCAATTTCACAGATTTTTACCAAGCTCTTGCTATGTGTGAAGCAGCACTCGGGACTTGGTTTCTGTCTGTTGTCTCCCTTGTCCCTGTGAGCGCCATGAGCTGGGAAACATGTCCTTGGCAGTGGTCAATGGATGTGAGCCCGTGTGTGGTGTCCAGAAGGGGAAGGTGTGCTGGCATGGATGACGGGGTCTGTCCCAGCCTTGGAGCCCCTGCTGGTTCCAGGAGAGTGTTCTCACTTTCCCAGATGGAGAGGACTGCCTTAGAAGTGGTTGCACAGGAGTCCCTAGGCCTGGGCGCTCCTTTTCCCAGCTGGGCAGGTCTATGCTGAAGGAGTCAGGCTGTAAACGTGGGGTCACCAAAGTCTATCCTTGCCTTCAGCACTGTGCTTCCTGTTGGAGACAGCTTCAGGAGGTCACAACATCTCCTGGCCTCTGGCAGACCAGAGGGTCATGGCTTAGGTGTTGTGCATGTGACAACCCCACGTGCTCTCATGCTGTCCTTGTGTGGCCCTTTCTAAAGAAGGCCTGGACTCACCAGGAGAGGTGGCTCACGCCTGTAATCCCAGCACTTGGGAGGCCGAGGCAGGTGGATTGCCTGAGTTCACAGGTTTGAGACCAGCCTGAGCAAGAGTGAGACCTCATCTCTAAAAACAGCCGGGTGTTGTGGCGGGTGCCTGTAGTCCCAGCTACTTGGGAGGCTGAGGCAAAAGAATCGCTTAAAGCCCAGGAGTTAGAGGTTGCCGTGAGCTATGATGGCCCTGCACTCTACCCAGGGTGACAAAGTGAGACTGTGTTTCTAAAAATAAATGAAAATAAAAGATAAAGAAGGCTTGAACTCAAGCAGAATCCTGGCAGAGCTGGGGCCGGGGGTCCCACCCCAGACCTCAGAAAGACAGTGCCGAGCAGAAATGGGCAAGAATCCCCTTGCTCTTGAGTCTAAGGCCAGAGGCTTGGCATGGTCCCTGGGCCATTCAGGCCCTGCCTGGAGCTGGCTCTCGGATCTCCTTGCTCACTGGAGCTGCTGTACTCCAGACCCCAGGTTTGGAGGGTGGCCTGTAAGCACTGTCCTTGCACTGGCCAGCCTGAGCTTTCTCGTGCCACCTACTCTCTTCCCCTCCTTCCTGCCTGGGCATCCTCCCTGTGGTGTTCACCCACAGAGTTGTTCTGCCCACTGCCCTAGACTAAGCCTGCTTCTTGCCCACTTGTCAGCTCTAAGCCTCCTGGCTTGCAAAGCCCTGCCATCCCCTCTCTGTCCTCCTCCCTGCCTGGCTAGCCTCTTGCTTTGCCTGTTCCCACGTCCACCCACCTGCCCTAGCCTCACCACCTGCCAACATCCTGTTTGCACTTGAGCCTAGTGAGGTTTCACGTTCTCTGAACAGTGTCTGATGACCCAGAGGCCCCCCTTCCCTTCCTGAGTCTCCTTGCACCAGCCCTGGGGCCCACTGAGGCTTTCTCACTGGTCACGTCATCCTATAGCCTCAGACCCACACACCCTGCACCCTAGGCAGGGTGCTGGGGGTGGGGCAGGCATGGTGGGGGGGGGGAATTCACATGGTGCACACAGGGCCTCATGTGAAAATGTCACTGTAGCCTGGGTCACCAGGCCAGCCAACCCCAGACTGGGCTTCGAGGGATAGAGCTGGGGCTGTGCTGAACCCAGAGACCCTAGACGTGTGGATCTGAATCCTCACCAAGCTCTTCATCAAGGCCCACTACTGGCCCATGGGACCTAAGGGCTGTGTGAGCATGGTGTGGGTTCAGGTGTGGCAGGGCTGGACTGGAGGTAGCCCAGGAGAGGGGACTAGGGAACAGCAAGGTGGTGTCTGAGGCATGGAATGTGGCCCGGCATGGCTCTTCCAGACAGCACTCAGTGATGGGGGGTGTAAACAGGTGGGGAGCATTGGGCTGAGTGTTGGCGGTCACATTGGGCAGACCCTCCCCTATATCTCTACTAAGCTACCCAGGGCAAGGGTTCTATTTTTTATCTAAATATGAGGGACACACTAAGGCTTGGTGATTTTTTTTTTTTTGAGATAGAGTCTTACTTTGTCACCCAGGCGAGAATGCTGTGACATCAGCCTAGCTCATAGCAACCTCACATTCCTGGGCTCAAGTGATCCTCCTGCCTCAGCCTCCCAAGTAACTGGGACTACAGGCGCCCGCCACAATGCTCAGCTAATATTTTGTATTTTTAGGAGAGATGAGGTCTCACTCTTGCTTAGGCTGATCTCAAACTCATGAGCTCAAGCTATCTACCCACCTTGGCCTCTTAGAGGTCTGGGATTACAGGCGTGAGCCACCGCACCCTGCCTGGCTTTTTTTTTGTTTGTTTTTTTCATTGAGATACAATTTATATAACATAAAATCCATGATTTTAAAGTGTATGATTCAGTAGTTTTTAGTACATTCAGTATGTTGTGCAGACCTCACCCCTATCTAATTCCGGAACATCTCCCAAATAGGAGCCCTGCGCCACCAGCGGTCGCGGCCCTGGACCTGCAGATCTGCTTTCTGTCTCTGTGGTTGTGCCTGTTCTGGATATTTCATGTAAATGGGACCCCTTGACACGTGGCCTTCTGTGCCTCGCTCTGTCGCCCAGCATCGTGCTATAGCTGTATCTGTGCTTCATTCCTTTTTACAGCCAAATAACATGCCACCGTGTGGACAGGCCACATTTTGTTTATCTGCTCATCTGCTCCTGGACCAGGCCTGGGTTTTGGGATTTGGCCAAGGTTTCAAAGCCAGCATTCAGAAGCACCCAGACCAAGCCTCTACAGCAGTGGGCTTCTGAACAGGAGGCCCCCCACTGTTCTGAGCTGTGGTGGGGATAAGTGAGTAGGCCAGGTGGCACAGCCTCCTATCTGGAGGGAGCAGTGACCCCCCAGCAGCAGTGCCCTCAACTCAGAAGCAGCCCAGAGGAGGGTCACATGTGTGTCCTGCTCACCCTATGTTCCCTTTCACCCAGCATCCGCAGTGTCATGCAGAAGTACCTAGAGGACCGAGGTGAGGTGACCTTTGAGAAGATCTTCTCCCAGAAGCTGGGTGAGTACAGCAGAGACCCTGCCCGCCAGGAGGCTGGCCTCCCATCCACTCTGGACAGGGCAACCCACAGGGGCTGCTCCAGATTGGGCTGTGTGACCTGTCCTGCCTCTAGCCCCTGGCCGTCAGCCCAGGGAGCCCCGTGGTGGGGGTGGGGCCCAGCAGCCTTCCAGGGCCGCCAGGGAAGTTCCTCCTTTGGGGTTTTTGTTTTTGAGAGTTGCAGCTTCCCCTTGGCGAGGCCGCAGCTGCTCTGGGCCGTTGGTGGGACTGACAGGAAGAGGCGGGGCCCTTCCTGTGGCGCCTGCTGCACCGTGGTTGGCCCTCTCCACCCCGGCCCCTCCGTGAGCAAACTGCTTGGTGCTGGCCCTCACTCTGCCTCTTCCTGGTTTCTGGTGCATGTTTTACGATCTTCCCCACAGGCCCAGCCCAGAGGGCAGGCTGGGACCCGTGTCAGGGAAGCAGGGCACGCAGCTCTGACATGCCCTTCTAAACAAGATCTTGGCTCTGGCCGGGAGTGGCCTGGCCTGTGGGATCAGGCACTGGTAGCCAGCCTTGGGGAGTGATAATGTCAGGAGGCATACTGTGTGGGTCTCAGGCCTGTGCTATGTGACCTTGGGCAAGTTTCTTCACCTCTCTGGACCTGGTGGTAACTTCATCTGGGAAATTAGGCTCATGATCCCCACTGCCCGGGACTGTCAGGTTGGGATGAGGCAGTGTCAGTGAGAGCATTTTGCCCTCTGCAAAGCCCTATTTACAAGTTACCAAACAGGCCAACATTACCAGAAATGATGGTCACACACTCAGATGGAATTCCCAGGCAGAGCCCTAAGGTTGTGGAGAGCCACCCAACATGAACCTGGTCACCTATGTCGGACTGGAGGCCTGAAGACAGACAGGGGTTTAGCTCTCCTTTGGCCTTAGGCCCCCACTCCCTGGGAAGGGCAAGGACATCCTGTCCAGGGCCTCCTGAGAGCCCTTCCCACTGCCCATCCTACCTCTCCTGGTCTTCTGTGGCCCGTCCCCCTTCTATGCCCCTGCACTGAGGCCCCAACCCCAGACGCCTTCCTGAGGCCTGCCACCAAGCAGAGGAGTACTTCCACATACCACAACTCTGCCAAGCGTCCTTGAGCCTCAGTTTCCCCAGCCTCTGCGAAGGCGAGCCAGTTGTGGAGGACAGGGTGTGGTCCAGGAGAGGGATGTGGCCCACCCTCCTCCCTCATGCAGCAGCTGCACCTAACCCGGTTGGCCAGGGCATCCAAAGAGCCCCCAGGAATGACCTTGTTGTACATGCACAGCCCACCTGAGGGTGGTGTGGGCCTCACGGAGCAGGAGCAAGGCCTTGGGCTGCATTGAGGGGGTGCCCAAAGCCAGAACCAGCCCTCTTCCTCTGGCTATCCATGGTGCCCATCACTTTCTAGCCTCTGTCTAAGGAGATATCAGGAAGTGGGTAGAAGCACAGGGGCCTGACTAGGAATCCAAGAAATCTCTAGGTTGGCAATAGCCTGGGACAGAGACCACATTCTGCCCACAATGACAGGAGGGCCTTTGAGAGGCACTGTGGCTCATGTGACCGCCCATGGTTACTTTCAGGGTACTTGCTCTTCCGAGACTTCTGCTTAAACCACCTGGAGGAGGCCAGGCCTTTGGTGGAGTTCTATGAGGAGGTGAGACAGGCTGGCAGGGGCCCTCAGGAGAGAGGGGAGGAGGCTGGGCAGTTTTCGTTGAAGCCATAAGAGACCTAGTGTTGGTGCTCATGGGCCCTGCTGGGCCAAGGGTCACCTATGGGAATCCTGTCCTCCAGATCAAGAAATACGAGAAGCTGGAGACAGAGGATGAGCGTGTGGCTCGCAGCCGGGAGATCTTTGACTCATACATCATGAAGGAACTGCTGGCTTGCTCACACGTGAGTGTCCCCAGCCACTCATCCCCAGGCTTGGCCTCATGTGCTGGCCAGAGTCAGCTGGGGGTTGGGAAGGGAAGAAAGGACCCTGTGGAGAGTTCACAGCCACCTTGGTCTTCCCACCAGCCCTTCTCCAAGAGTGCCACTGAGCATGTCCAAGGCCACCTGGTGAAGAAGCAGGTACCTCCAGACCTCTTCCAGGTATGTGCTGGGTTTATTCTCTCCTGCCTCCTGGCCCCTACTGGATGTGGTCAGTCCTGGGCAGCCCCAGGTCAAGGAGCCTGGTCAATTAGGGGTGGGTCCTGGCAGACACCTGCCTGAGGGGCTCAGTCACCAACTTCCAGCTTCCTTCCTTAGCCATACATTGAAGAGATTTGTCAGAACCTCCGAGGGGATGTGTTCCAGAAATTCATTGAGAGGTGAGCGCAGAGGCCATTGTGGGAGAGGAAGGGGAGGAAAAGACTGCCCTGGGAAGGTTTGTGCGTGATGTGGAGGATGCAAGCCAGCCCATGTTAGGCCCTGAGCAGGCGGGTGCACAGGGTGGTTAGCAGCTCCATTCAGGGACTCTTGAGAGGTCACACAGGCTTCTGATCTTCTGCCCCAACTTTCTCAGCATCAGGCAGCTCAAAGCCTGTCCCAGGCGATTCTTTGGGGAACTATGTGCACTGACCCCCACCCCCCATGACCCTCATAGCCAGAGTTGGCCAGGGGGTGAGAGCTGTAGGCAAATTTCAGCTAAATATAAAGAGCAGCTTTTTTAGGGTCAGCTGCCCAGCCATGGAGTAAGCTCTGTGTCACAAGAAGTATGCAAGCAGGGCAGTGTGGGCACTCATCAGAGGCATGGTAGCAGGAAATCTGGGTTAGCTGATCTGATCCCATGGGAGTGTACAACTAGGTGGCTGCCGCTACGCCAGGCACCTGGACACAGCTGGCACTTAGGATGGGCGGGCTCAGCACGTATGGTTCCCACAAGATCCCAGAAAAGGACACCACGGCTCAGGATGTTTCCACATCTAATGGGACCCCCAGAGAATGGCAGCAGGGTGGGGTAGCCTGTGCCAGCATCACTTTTGGAGTATCTCTGAGCCTGGGCTCTTCTCTCACAGCGATAAGTTCACACGCTTTTGCCAGTGGAAGAATGTGGAGCTCAACATCCACGTGAGTGGGTGTGAATGGGGTGTGGAGGGCTGTGCTCCCTATGGCTTCTCTCCAGGGAGCCAGGCTGGGGTGGGGAGAACGGGGCATCTGCCTTTCAGCCCCTGAGGCGTTGGCTATGAGGGTCAGTGCTAGGACCCCAAAGGCAAGGGCAGCCAGAACACAGGTGTGGTGGACCCTGTCACAGGGCCAGCCTCTGCAGCCTGGCACTTCTGCCCCAGGGCTGGGCCCAGGCAACCTGCAGTGATGCCAGCTGTTGTCAATTCCACAGCTGACCATGAATGACTTCAGTGTGCACCGCATCATTGGGCGCGGGGGCTTTGGGGAGGTCTACGGGTGCCGGAAAGCTGACACGGGCAAGATGTGAGTACCTGCTCAGCTGGATTTGGGGGGTGCCTGAGGGAGGAAGAGCAGGGCTCCTGGTGGCCTGAAGGCTCAGGGATTTACAGCGAGACCTGAGGGATCCATGTTCCCAGCAAGATCTGTTCTCACAGGCAGATCTGTTCCTCCTGTCATCTTCTGCAGGCCCCCTGACCTGCGGCACTTCTCCTGCCTTCTCTCCCTGATCTGTGTCACATGGTCATCCGGATCCCCCAGGGCAGCCTTGGGTTCCTCCTCAGGGGGTGCTGACCTCCTGTCCTCCCATAGGTATGCCATGAAGTGTTTGGACAAGAAGCGCATCAAGATGAAGCAGGGGGAGACGCTGGCCCTGAACGAGCGCATCATGCTCTCCCTCGTCAGCACCGGGGTGAGCTCAGGGCTGCCCCAGGGTGGCACCAGCCCAGAGCTTAGCAGCCTCCCTCCGCTGACACCCCCCTCCCCTCCTAGGACTGTCCCTTCATCGTCTGCATGTCGTATGCATTCCACACGCCAGACAAGCTAAGCTTCATCCTGGACCTCATGAATGGTGAGTGCAGGTCGGCCCGTGGTGGACAAGGACCAGGGCTGGGGAGTGACAAGAAGCTGAGTGCGCCCCGGGGCTGCCTTCCTTAGGCGGGGACCTGCACTACCACCTGTCCCAGCATGGGGTCTTCTCTGAGGCGGACATGCGCTTCTACGCAGCCGAGATCATCCTGGGCCTGGAGCACATGCACAGCCGCTTCGTGGTCTACCGAGACCTGAAGGTGAGACCTGGAGCTGCGCCATCCCTGGGGGCAAGGCCTCTTCCCTCCCACCCCAGCCTGCCTCTGGGTTCAGTTGTGATTGGGGAAAGGAGAGGAGACCCACCTGGGCCCTCTGCTTGGACACCCAAAATGGTCGCAAGTGAAGGCGGTGACCCCCGGTACTTCTGGGGTAGCAGCGCACTGTGCTTCCCCATAGCCGGCCAACATCCTTCTGGATGAGCACGGCCATGTGCGGATCTCGGACCTGGGCCTGGCCTGCGACTTCTCCAAGAAGAAGCCCCACGCTAGCGTGTGAGTGCCCCACTGCCTGTCCCTTTCCCCCACTCTGCTGCTTGAGCTCACAGCCCCCTTTGTTCCCACAGGGGCACCCATGGGTATATGGCCCCTGAGGTCCTGCAGAAGGGTGTGGCCTACGACAGCAGTGCTGACTGGTTCTCCCTGGGCTGCATGCTCTTCAAGCTGCTGCGGGGGTGAGTGGGCCGTCCCAGCAGACACGTGGGACAGGGCTGAGAGCAGCTGTCCTGCAGTCCAGGTGGGAGGCTGGGGGAGGGGAGCCCACAGCTGCCTGGGTGGTAGGGATAGCGCCACCCCTGCCTCTGGACAAGGCTCATTTATGCTGTCTGCCTCAGTTTCCCCATTCCTGTCCTTTGACCGGGGTCTTCGGCCCCTCTTGCCCAGGCACAGCCCCTTCCGGCAGCACAAGACCAAAGATAAGCACGAGATTGACCGCATGACATTGACGATGGTGAGTGTGGGGTCTATGAGGCCACGGAAGGGCTGGGGTCTCCTGTAGGTGCCAGAGTCCTGACCCTTGGTTCTCATCAGCCAGCAGAGATTTCAGGCCCCTGATCCCCTCTGGTCTCTGGGAGACAGACCCTCTTGCCCCACAGGCTCTGGGTCTCCCTATGTCGTCAGAACACACATGGCCGTTGGGCCATTTTCTCTCCCTCTGCTAGGGGCCTGGACACCCCTGCCCCCAGCTGAGATGGGGCCAGGGACTTCTCCTCCACCCCTGCCCACATCCAGCTCCTCTCTACAGGCTGTGGAGCTGCCCGACTCCTTCTCCCCTGAACTCCGCTCCCTGCTGGAGGGCTTGCTGCAGAGGGACGTCAACCGGAGACTGGGCTGCCTGGGCCGTGGGTGAGTGCCCTTGCTACTTGGCATGCTGTGTGTCCTAGCCTCTGCTGTATCCCATGAGGAGAAAGGCTGTTTCCCATCACCTGGACGCCCCATGGGTCCTAGCCTCCTTTGAAGAGCTCACAAGAGGGGGCATGGCTGCCCTGTCCTATGATTGCAGGGTAGAGGGGCAGCTTGGGGTGGAGCTCTGGAACCAACTGGTATCCTGCTTCCAGAAGAGTCCTTGTGACAAAGATGATAGTGAAAATACTAGCATTTTATGTTTATTGGACCTTTACTAAGTGCTGTGTACAGCATTGCAGAATTTACCAAGGTTAAAATTCATCACAACCCTGTGATATAGGAACTACTGTTCTCCCATTTAGAGACGAGGAAACAGGCTCAGGTTTAAGGATCTTGCCCAAGGTCACAAAGCTAAACCAGGAAATAAACCTGGGCAGCCTGACCACATGGCCCAGCCCGAGCCCATGGCTCGGGGTGGTGGCAACCTGGATGACAGGCATCTTCTCACAGGGCTCAGGAGGTGAAGGAGAGCCCCTTTTTCCGCTCCCTGGACTGGCAGATGGTCTTCTTGCAGAAGGTGATAGCCTGTGGCAAGGGGCTGGGGG
Source organism: Perodicticus potto (assembly GCA_963574655.1). NCBI lineage: Eukaryota > Metazoa > Chordata > Mammalia > Primates > Lorisidae > Perodicticus > Perodicticus potto. The sequence continues at coordinate 10,266 of CAUYRH010100117.1, read as the reverse complement.
GACAACTTGGATTCCTTCCCCTATGCTAAAGCCCCATGGCTCCTGTTCCGCTGCAGTACCCTCCCCCGTTGATCCCCCCTCGAGGGGAGGTGAATGCGGCCGACGCCTTCGACATTGGCTCCTTTGATGAGGAGGACACAAAAGGAATCAAGGTACTGGTCCTTGCTGGCTTAAGCCCCATCGTGGCTGGGAGGAACTCTTGTCCATCGAGGCCCCTTGAGCCCCGAGCCAACCCTGCCAGCTTGTGGGCCTCAGCTCCTCCCCACACATCCCCAGGGGATGGCAGGTGGACCAGACCATCCCTGCCCCTGCCTTGTCTGGGCAGGCCTGTGGCTGATGGATGTCCTGCCTCCTTCTGTCCATCCCTGCCCTGTCCACCTGGTGAAGCTACTGGATAGTGACCAGGAGCTCTACAGAAACTTCCCCCTCACCATCTCGGAGCGGTGGCAGCAGGAGGTGGCAGAGACCGTCTTCGACACCATCAACGCTGAGACAGACCGACTGGAGGCCCGAAAGAAAGCCAAAAACAAGCAGCTGGGCCATGAGGAAGGTGAGGGTCACCGGGCCCCTACCCACAATGGAAATGAGGAACCGGCTCAGGCTTAAGGCACTCGACCAAGGTCACAGCCAGAAAGCAGCCAAACCGGGATTTAAACCCAGGCTGGGCCAGGCTGAGCCCCCTCTCCCATCTCTCGCATCAGACTACGCCCTGGGCAAGGACTGTATCATGCACGGCTACATGTCCAAGATGGGCAACCCCTTCCTGACCCAGTGGCAGCGGCGGTACTTCTACCTGTTCCCCAACCGGCTTGAGTGGAGGGGCGAGGGCGAGGCCCCGGTAAGAACTAGGGGCATGGCTGGGAAACTGGTGTCCGGGAGGCTGGCTGGGCCTGGCCCTCACCTGCCCACCTGTCTCATCCTTGGCCCTGCAGCAGAGCCTGCTGACCATGGAGGAGATCCAGTCGGTGGAGGAGACGCAAATCAAGGAGCGCAAGTGCCTCCTGCTCAAGATCCGTGGAGGCAAACAGTTCGTCCTGCAGTGTGATGTGAGTGGGGGCCGGGGTGGGGCGGGTGTGCTGGGCTCAGCCCTGGCTGACAGAGCCTGGTGTGCACAGAGTGACCCTGAGCTGGTGCAGTGGAAGAAGGAGCTGCGTGATGCCTACCGTGAGGCCCAACAGCTGGTCCAGCGGGTGCCCAAGATGAAGAACAAGCCCCGTTCACCTGCAGTGGAGCTGAGCAAGGTGCCGCTGGTCCAGCGCGGCAGTGCCAATGGCCTCTGACCCGCCCACCCGCCCGCCTTTTATAAACCTCTAATTTATTTTGTTGAATTTTTATTATTTGTTTTCCCGCAAAGCGGAAAAGGTTTTATTTTGTAATTATTGTGATTTCCTGTGGCCCCAGCCTGGCCCAGCCCCCAGGGAGGGGCCTGCTTGCCTTGGCTCCTGCTGCCACCAACCCAGCCACTGTCCAGCGCCCTCTGTCCTGACCTAGGGCCGCCTGCTCCCAGTATCTTCCCATGGGGGGAGCAGCAGCCCCCAGAGCCCTCCCGTCCTCCCCTGGGGGTCAGTTGTGCCACCTCAGGCTCTGAGCTGGGCTCTGTGCCCCCAGGCACTGCTGGAGGGCCCAGCATCTCCCACTCTAGGGAAGGGCCCAGCACAGGGTTACTACTTGAATTTGCCCACAGTTGCCCCTCCTGCAACAGAGGGACAGAGCCCTGCACTGTCCTGCCCTCTGGCCATTGGCGAGAGGAGAGGGCCCATCGTCTCCCTGGTTGCCAGGGCCTCCCACAGGAAAGCTCCTGTGTTGCTGGTTGCCTCCATTCCCACCTTCCTTGGACACAGTGGGGCTCAGCCTGGAGGGTGGCATTGGCAGTGGGTGCTGCTGCCCTCCCTACACCACCCTTGTCCCCCCACCCCAAGCACCCGGGCTCAGGGACCACAGAAAGGCAGCTGCGGATTGGGCCACACTGGCCTAGTCTGGCCTCAAGGTCCCCCCACTGCTGGGCTGGGTGAGGCCTCATCTGCCTGGGACCACATGGGGCCAGCAGGTGGGTGGGCAGCACAGTGCAAGGGGGCCAGCCCTCCCTGCCCAGGCCCATCAGTGTGCCCCCGGGATGTCCTGTCCCACAGCCCATGTCCTGTCAGTGCCACCACCCCAGGGCGCCACCTCGCCCACCGCATGCCCCCTTGTGCCAGTCGCGCTGCCACGTGTGGTGTCGCGCCCTCTCCCCTGGGGCTGGGTCGGTGCGCCCTCCCCTTCTGTCTACTCCCTCCCCAGGGCGTTTCTTTGCCGATTTTTGAATGTGATTTTAAAGAGTGAAAAATGAGACTATGCGTTTTTATAAAAAATGGTGCCTGACTTCTCGGTCTTCTCGGACTCTTTGTGCCTACTGACCTCTTCATCCTCAGCTAGGCTGGGCCTGAGGGGAAGGTCTTGTGGCAGGTGTCCTCCTTGGCCATGGCAGCCATCTGAGGCCAGCTTGCCCAGGCCCTCTTTCAGGCAGGGTGGGGGGTCCTCTTCCCCCACCCTGTTCATCATCCCCCACTTGGTGGCTGTACAGTGCCCATCCCCCATTCTCCATGGAGGAGAAGGAATCTTCTACCCTCTGCCTAGGTCAGTAGGAGAAGCTACCAACAGCTCCATGTTTGGTGTCATGTTTGGACTGAATGGGACATGCCAGGCACTGTGCTAAGCCTCCCTCCCCAGCAACAGTCACAACAGACACCTCTGCCCTCTAGATCACACTGCATCCTCTGGACCCTTGGCCCTCTCTGGCCTTGGGATCCCTGATGCCCAAGGGATTCCGCAACATCAGGCCTCTCCTCTACCCACAGGTTTCTGGTCAACTTCCTTTTTCCCACGTCCTTGCCCTGCAGGGCCCATAGGTGACTGCAGGTGTGTGTTGCTGCCCACTCCAGGTAGAGTTCAGCTGGGTAGGCTGAGGCCCAACCACAGCATGCAGGGCAGAGAAGGCTGCTGGGGCAGGAAGCTATAGGCTGGAGACTAGAGAGCCTTGGGGCAGTAGCCTTTGTAGTGGGTCTCCAGCATTGGGCTGGGGACATTTCTGATGCAGGGAAGGGCCAGGCACTTGTTGAGTGGCTCAGGTTGGCAGGAGCCACCTGAGAGGCCCTGAATGCTAGGCTTAACCTGGCACAGACTCTAGTGTGTGCTGGGCAGCTGCCAGGTGAAGATGAGTGGACATGGAGCTTGAACTTCGCCCAGGGTGAAGGCAGGGTGATGAGTGCTGGTTCCTGTGTGCAAGGTGTGTGGAGGGAAGCAAAGAATAGGCGGTGGACAAGTGGCTGGATTTGGCTTTAGACATGCAGCACCAGACAGCATGAAGCACGTGGGCACAGAACTACCCTGGAGGAAGCTGAGATGCAGGCCTGGAGTAGGCTGCAGGGTGACAGTGGAAACAGGCTCTCTCAGCCAGCGAGGGTCCCTGGAAAAGGGTTATTAGGCACTGTCGTGGAATTGAGGGCTGGTGGAGAATCATGTTCAAGATTGCAGAAATCAGGAGAGGCTGGGCCTCAATGTCCTGTCAGATTTAGGTTTGAAGAGGGCTTGGGGAAGGGACAGACTGTTTGAGAAAGGTGGAGGCCAGAGAGGGGTGCACAGCGCTGACCAGCAGAGCCGATCTTAGAGCTCTGGACATTAGAAGCCTTTAGGATGCTGTCAACCTCAGGACATCACAGACGACCAGATGACACCACAGGGTGGAGTTTCAGTGATCCCAGATGGCACAGGAGCCACCTGACTGCACTGAGAAGGTGGGGTAAAAATGGCAACCAGATCTTCTGGCCCAGTGACTCCCTTGAGCAGGAGGTGCCCTAAAGCTACATGGCCCTTCTGGATCTAAATGCCAAGTCATTTAACAAGTAGGGAAACAGGCCAGAGGGTCCAGCTGTGGACAAAAAAAACGGGAATCAGAGAGACCCCAGGCTAGGCCTCCAGTAACCAAATGCCGGAACCAAGCTGACTGAGGCCCGCACCCTAGTTCCGGTGTGGGTGGCAGGCCGGTCTTGATTGCGAAACTGTCCTTCCTCTCCTGACACTGGCAGCAAAGTGCAGCCTCTGCAAAATGGATCCATGCTGTGGGCAAAGGCAGCCATTCCCCTCGGACGATTCTCCACCAGGACAGCTCTGCTGCTGGCCTGGCCTGTGCCCCTGGCTCCTCAGTATTCCCACCCCCGACTCCAGTGCCCTGGGCGATCGCCTGTCCCCACAGAAGGCGCTTCGTGCTCAGCCTGAGAGCATTAGTGGCACCTGCTGGGTGTTCATCTCCACACCAGGCGCTTGGAGCTCTGCTCGAGGGTGACGGAAGGGAAGCCAGCACCTCGCACCTTTCCTGCACTCACAGGCTCAGTGTGCTCACGGGACCGGGGTCCGGCATGAGAATGTGCGCAAGGGTCTGCCAGGGAAACGCAGAGAACCTAACCGCGCGCGACGGCGGCCCGCGGCGCACACACGCGCACACGCACACTCGCCGTTCCGGGGCCCAGTCCCCGCCCCCCGCCGAGCCGCCCCGCCCCCGGGTCCTACCTCCTCTTCCGGACCCGCAAGCAGGGGTCTCCGCAGGGCCTGGGGCTCCCCCTGCAGGCCGCGGCGGAGCAGAGGCCAGGCCCCGCCCTTCGGGCCGCCCCCCGCAGACCCTTGCCCTGCTAAGCTCGGGACTAAGACCAGGGTCTGGCTTGTCTCCGGGAGCGCGAGGCGACCCTGGCGGCGGGGTAGCGTGCCCCAGCTGCCCCCGGCGCGCACAGGTCCGGCTGCGGTTGCCATGGCTGCGGGAGGTTAGGGGGCGCGCGGCCCGACACCCCGCCCCGGCCCGGCGGAGCCCCGCCCCGGCCCCCGCCCCGCCGCCTGCGCTGCCGCCGCCGCCGCTCCTGCCCCAGGCCGCGGGAGCTGCGGTGGGCAGTGCTGGGGCGCGGCTCTCGGGGGAGGCAAGGGGGCCGCGCCAGGCCCGAAGCCCAGGCGGGGCCGGGATGCGGCTCTGAGGCCCACCATGGCCGGCTTAGGCCCCACCTTCCCGCTGCACCGGCTGGTCTGGGCGAACCGGCACCGCGAACTGGAGGCCGCGCTGCACAGCCGCCAGGTGAGGCCCCGCGGGGCACCCGGCCCGTCCGCCAAACCCCACACGCGGGGCTGTGCTCTCTCCGTCCTGGAGGCCACCCTTTCCAGTTCAGTTCTGTACCCGCATCGTGGCCGCCTCCCCAGCCAGATCCGAAGCCCAGGTCACCTGCCTTTCGCGCCTGAGCCCCTGGCCTTACCCTACTCATCTACCCACTCACACTGCACCAAGCCCCCAAACTCACAGCCGCATCACCCTGAGCCAGACTGACAAGAACCCCGGTTTTGGTCCCCAGGCCCATCCAAACTCTTGACATCCAGCACCTGCACCTGCACCTATGCCTGACCTTGCCGCACCACCACGGCGCACCTCTGCCCCTCCCACGTGCCCCCCACGTGCCCCCCCTGCCCCTGCCAGGACATGCAGGCCACCGTCTGCCATCTCCCTGCCTATCATCCTTATTTCCCACAGTGACTCCCAACCCTGTTCAGCCCCATAGCCTTCCTCCCTGGCCTTTCTCCTCCTGGCCTTTGCTGAGTGACCCATCTCCCTCAGCATGACATTGAACAAGAGGACCCCCGGGGGCGGACCCCTCTGGAGCTGGCTGTGTCCCTGGGAAACCTGGAGTCTGTGAGAGTCCTCCTTCGACACAATGCCAACGTGGGCAAAGAGAGCCGCCAGGGCTGGGCAGGTACTACAGAGGGCAGAAAGGCTCCCCCAGGGGTGGCAGCAGGGTTAGTGAGTGGGAGCAAGCAGCCAGGCCTGAGCCGGTCAGGAGGGCTCCCCTCAGCAGCCTGGTATCCCCCAGTCCTTCAGGAGGCAGTCAGCACTGGAGACCCTGAGATGGTGCAGCTGGTGCTTCAGTATCGGGACTACCAGAGAGCCACACAGAGGCTGGCTGGCATTCCAGAATTGCTCAACAAACTCCGCCAGGTACAGCAGGGCACAGAGATGTGGCCAGTAAAGAGGATGGAGTATCATAGCAGGGGCCTACCCTGGTCACCCGTGCCAGTCCTGGCCTTAGCGGTACCCAGTCTATGCAATATGTTTTACCATCTGTCTGTCTTGACCCCAGCCCAGGGTCATGTAGGGGACAGAAGTAGGGGACAGAGGAGTTCAGGCCCATGAGTTTGGGATGGGATTGGGCCCTTTGGAAGAGAAGCATTTGCCAGCATTGGGGACCCTGGTGCCAGAAATCGCCAGAGCTTTAGGCTTTGGGCCTCCTGAAAGTGCACATTTCCTGGAGAGAGGACTTCAGGTGTACTTGTTGGATGTGGCCTGAGTCCCTGGAGTAGCAGGGACTGTGCACCCTTCTGTAAGCACATAGAGAGGCCAGGCTGACTGACCACACTCCCTCTGAGGGGCAGTGGGCCCACAATGGCATGGAGATAGGCCCCCAGGCCTCCAGATGCTTATAGCCTCTTTGTACACTAGACAGTTTTCATAGCCTGCTTGGCCCACCCTCTCCAGGGCAGGGGTGGCTGGGTGTAGCTGAGCCATGGCAGCGTGTCAAGACTCGCTGAAGGGTGGCTGGGCTATGGACAAGGAGCTCCCAGGCCTGTTGGCTGCCCAGCACCAGGCAGGGTCCTGACAGGCAGCTCTGGTCTTTCTCAGGCCCCTGATTTCTACGTGGAGATGAAGTGGGAGTTCACCAGCTGGGGTGAGTGGGGACCCACTTGGCTTCCAGGGGATTGGTGTGGGGTCTTTGGAGAAGACCCCCTGTGACCTCGGTGCATGCTGCAGTGCCCCTCGTGTCCAAGATGTGCCCAAGTGATGTGTACCGTGTGTGGAAGCGGGGAGAGAGCTTGCGTGTTGACACCAGTCTCCTGGGCTTCGAGCACATGACCTGGCAGCGTGGCCGGAGGAGCTTCATCTTCAAGGGCCAGGGTGAGCTCTGGGTGCTCACTGCAGGCCTCATATTCTCCAGCACCTTGCAAGGACAAGCCTGTCCTTTTTGTCCCCTTTCCAGATGTAGAACCTGAGGTTGGGGGTGGAGGGATCCAGGGGCTGAGGCAGACCCAACTTAGTAGCAGGCGGCTGAGGGTGGCATGATGGTGCTCTCTGCACTGGCTGAGGCCTGGCACCGATTTGTGCCCTCTGATATATTCCCCACTGGTGGGCAGAGGCAGGAGCCCTGGTGATGGAAGTGGACCATGACCGGCAGGTGGTGCACACAGAGATGCTGGGGCTTACTCTGCATGAGCCTGAAACACTGCTGGCCGCCATGCGGCCCAGCGAGGAACATGTGGCCAGTCGCCTCACCTCTCCTATTGTCTCCACCCACCTGGACACTCGCAATGTGGCCTTCGAGAGGTGAGTTAGGCCCTGGTGCACAGTGGTAAGACAGTGGCAAGAGCCATTGTTAGTGATAGCAAGGCTGTCCTGGAGGCTGCTCAGACTGTGCAGTGTCACCATCCAGTGTCTCAGACTGCCAGCAGGTGGGCAGGCGCCTGCTGCAGCACCTGAGCCACTCCCTGCCTGTCTGTACCAGCAGCTGTCTTCCTGGGGAGGAGGCAGGGTCAGAGTATCCATAATTTCTTGACATCTGATCTCATGTTTTTCTATAAAGACAAGGATTTAAAGGCCAGGCGTGGTGGTTCATGCCTGTATCCCAGCACTCTGGGAGGCCAAGATGGGTGGATTGCCTGAGCTCATAAGTTCAAGACCAGCCTGAGCTAGAGTGAGACCCCATCTCTAAAAATAGCTGGGCATTGTGGCGGGCACCTGTAGTCCCAGCTACCTGGGAGGCTGAAGCAAGAGAATTGCTTGAGCCCAAGAGTTTGCTGTGAGCTATGATGTAACAGCACTCTACCAAGGGTGACAAAGTAAGACTCTGTCTCAAAAAAAAAAAAAGACAAGGATTTAGGCTGTGTTTTGGGACCGCTGTTGGTAATAATATTGGTGTCTAATTAGTACAGCTGTCTTAGGGCAGAGGCCTTTGGGGATAATCTAGGCACTTGACCCTTCTTGCAAGAGTGTTACTTCTCCAACAACATATGCCCTCAGTTAAAAATAACAGATTTGGGGGGAAAAATTTTTTTAACAGAGAGGATGTCACTCTGTCATCCAGGTTGGAGTGCATTGGTGTAATCATAGCTCCTTATAGCCTCAAACACCTGAGCTCAAGTGATCCTCCTGCCTCAGTCTCCTGAGAAGCTGGTGCTATACCCACACTTGGCTAATTTTTAAATTTTTCTTTTTTTTTGGAGACAGAGCCTCAAGCTGTCACCCTGGGTAGAGTGCTGTGGCATCACAGCTCATAGCAACCTCCAACTCCTGGGCTCAAGCGATTCTTCTGCCTCTGCCTCCCAAGTAGCTGGGACTATAGGCAGACTCCACAATGCCCGGCTATATTTTGGTTGCAGCCGTCATTGTTGTTTGGCGGGCCTGGGCTGGATTCGAACCCACCAGCTCAGGTGTACATGGCTGGTGCCTTAGCCACCTGAGCCACAGGCACCAACCCTATTTTTTTTTTTGCAATTTTTGGCTGGGGCCAGGTTTGAACCCACCACCTCAGGTATGTGAGGCCAGCACCCTACTACTTGAACCACAGGTGCTGCCCTAATTTTTAAATTTTTTATAGAGATGGTGTTTCAGTATGTTGTGCATGCTGGTCTCAAACGATTCTCCACCTCAGCCTCCCGAAGTGTTAAGATTATAGGTGTGAGCCACTGTGCCTGGTTTGAAGCACTTTTTTAAAAACCAGCTTTGTTGAGATATAGTTTTATATGCCAGTAGATCATACAATTGCATGTTTTTTGTTTTGGGGGGTTTTTTTGCAGTTTTTGGCCGGGGCTGGATTTGAACACGCCACCTCCTACGTATGGGGCCGGCGCCCTACTCCTTTGAGCCACAGGCACCACCCACAATTACATGGTTTTTATTTTATTACTATTATTTTTAATAACATTAATTATGTTAGGAGTTGCATGGTTTTTAATATACAGATTTTTACATCACCACAATTTTAGACCCATTTCATCATCTCAGAAAGAAAACCCCCATCCACTCACTGTCCAAGCCCTGAGGAACCGCTAATCTACTTTCTGTCTCTATAGATGCCCCTTTCTGGGCTTTCATATGAATGGAATTTTACGTGTATAATATGTTGCCTTTTGTATCTAGTTTCTTCCTTTGAGTGTAGTGTTTTCAAGGTTCGTCCCTGTCCGAACATATAACTACTTCATTCCCTATTTTTTTTTCCTTTTTTTTTAGAGACAGAGTCTCACTTTATCGCCCTCAGTAGAGTGTGGTGGCATCACAGCTCACAGTAACCTCCAACTCCTGGGCTTAGGCGATTCTCTTGCCTCAGGCTCCCAAGTAGCTGGGACTACAGGCGCCTGCCACAATGCCTGGCTATTTTTTTGTTGCGATTTGGGGCCGGGTTTAAATCCACCACCTTCGGTATATGGGGCTGGTGCCCTACTCACTGAGCCACAGGCGCTGCCTTTCCTTTTTATGGCCTAATCTCTTGGGTATATATCTAGGAGTGGAATTTCTAGGTTACCAGTAACTCAGTGTTTAATTGCTTGAGGAACTGCCAGACTGTTTACCAAAGGGGCTGTGCCATTTTACATTCCCACTAGCAGAGCATGAGAGTTCTAGCTTCTCCACATCCTCATCAACACTTGTTATCGTTTGTTTATTCATACATTCATTTTTGGATTGTAGCCATCCAAAAATGCTTACTTGTTTTAATTTTTTTTTTTTAGAGACAGGGTGTTGCTCTGTTGCCTAGGCTGGAGTGCAGTGGTGCTGTCAACGTAGGTCACTGCAGCTTTGAACTCTGGCTCAAGTGATTCTCCTGCTTCAGCCTCTTGAGTAGCTGGGACTGTAGGCATGTGCCACCACACATGGATAATTTTTAAATTTTTTGTAGAGGAAAAACATAGGGAGGCTTGCTGTGTTTGTTGCCCAGGCTGGTTTCAAACTCTTGGCTTTAAGCGATCTTCCTGCCTTGGCCTCCTGGATCATGGTGCTTTTGATTTTCCTTTCTCTAATGCCTAATGATTTTGAGCATCTTTTTGTGTTTTTATTGGTCATTTGTATATCTTCTTTGGAAAAATGTCTATTCAGATCCTTTACCTATTTCTAAAATTGGGTTATCTTTTTATTATTGAGTTATAAGAATTCTTTATATATTCTAGGCTCGGCGCCTGTGGCTCAACGGGCTAAGGCGCCAGCCACGTACACCTGAG
>CAUYRH010100116.1:0-15168 GCA_963574655.1 Perodicticus potto | reverse complement strand
TCAGTCTAGTTTTATTTGGTTATTCAGAATGTTTTTTTGGTTTTTTTGAGGCAGAGTCTGACTTTGTGCCCTCAGTTGAGTGCCATGGCACCATAGCTCACAGTAACCTCAAACTCTTGTGCTCAAAAGATCCTCTGCCTCAGCCTCCCAAGTAGCTGTGAGTACAGGCACCTGCCACAATGCCCAGCTATTTTTTAGAGATGGTCTTGCTCTTGGTCAGGCTGGTCTCAAACTCATGAGATCAAGCAATCCATCTGCCTTGGCCTCCTGGAGTTCTGGGATTACAAGTGTGAGCCATTGTGCCTGGCCAGAACATTCTTGAATAGTTTTTCATTTGTTCTTTGAGTCAAAGCCTTCCATAGGGTGTCCAACTGAGTAACATCGATTTTCTTAAGCTCATTTTCAAATTAATAAATATTTATTAAAATGGAATCTGCTCAATGCCAAATATATTAAAATGAGATCCAGATGTTCTAAAATCATGGTAAAAGAAATGGAAAATAAGAGAAAAGAAAGCCATGGACATACTAAAAATAACATTCTTGGATGATGTTTTTGAAATAGTAGAACCTCTATAAATTGGCCACCCAAGGGACTGTAACAAAGTGGTCAACATAAGAAGCTCCCATTGAAGTTCTGGTCTGGTCTGTGAAAATTAAGTCTACATAAGGAGGTGGTCAACTATGGACAATAAAGAAAGAAAGTAAAAAAATCCATAATCTAGTAGAAAAGAATGATAAAAAAATTCTTTTATAAAATTAATCCATGCATTTTGGTGCAGACAGTAATAAATTTATGGGGGGAAAACATCATGAGACTGATTAATAATGACAGTGAAATCTTTATGAAGTTTACAATGTATAAAGTGTACTGTTTATTCACGGAAGTTTAATACCAGGAAAAACAATCAAGTGATTAATGAAAGCAGAGTTTCAAATTAGTGGTAGTCTTAAATGGAAATCAATCAATTCATTTACTGGGAAATAGAAGATCTTTTAAAAGTTCAAATTACTATTTTACTGAGTACTATCTGCCTCTACACAACTTAGCACATCATAATAGCTGTTAAGCATTAATACTTACGATGTGACAGACTGACAATAACAGCCCATGGAAGACCAATCCCTTAACATTTATGAACCCATGGAAAATGGTTCCATTATTTTCCCAGTTTTAATTTTTAAATTATCCTAACTTTATAGAAGAAGAAATTGAAATACAAAGCTACTAAGTGGTAGAGAGAGAATGTAACTCCAGGCTGTCTGGTTCAATGATGCATGTTCTTAACCATCTGAAAATACCATCTATCTAGAATAGTATTCATTATATATTTATTTATCACATGAGTGAATGAACCATTCAATTAATAACTTAGCAATGCATGAGTGAATAAAACAATGAATGAACAGCAAAAACCAAATGAAGACATCTATAAATCATTTAGCTAATTTTATTTAAAAAATATACACCTCAAGTTATTTGAGATTAAAAAGCATACCTCTATTTCAGGGCAGGGACTAGATGTCTTAGTTAAGACTTGGTTCACATAAATCAAAAGTAACCACAATTTCTCTCATTTTGTGTGTCTCTGACATAGAATGGAATAAAGCCTCCTCCGCAAGACTGCATTCCTCACAAAAGGATGGAGAAACAAGCTTCCTCCTATACTTGTTTTTCTTTGCAGCATGAATTTGTATTCTTGTACTTACTCATAATTATCTGTCATTCTTGAACTGAAGGCTATGAAAAAGAATAAAATTTCCATCTTTGAGACTTGACATCCTTTTTAATTAACATGACTACATATAGGGCTACTAATGAGATTGATATAAAACTGATGGCAATGCCAATGAGCATAAGTATTGATTCTTAATAGCTCTGGAGGAAAAAAGCTAATGAATCAAGATGATTCCCAAAGCAGAACATATAAAGCTATTAAAAAACTTATTCATGTAAATGAGGGTCTGATTAGTTTAGCCATTGCTATAAAGTGTGGAGTGGTTCATTTACATTAATCTAACATCTTATATTTTTTTGGAATACACAGAATAATTTTGTGTTTAATTTTTTAAAAATAATTTAATGCTCTACCTATTATTATTTTATTTTTAAGAAGAGGGATGGAAAGATGACTCTTGAAGATAAATTCTTCTGGGTTCCTACTAAAAAAAATTATAAAATTTAAGGCTTATTTTATTAAGGCTGCAAGCCAGATGTTCTTGGGTGCTTATAAGTAATGTTTATTCACAGAAGTTTAATGCCAGGAAAAACAATCAAGCGATTCATGAAATCAGAATTTCAAGTTAGTGATAGTTTTAAATGGAAATCAGTCAATTCATTTGTTGGGAAATAGAAGATCTTAAAATACTTGAATTAAATATTAAAACATACAAGTAGATATTAGGAAAACACTAAGAATAAAGTAAATATGGGAGCAAAATTCCATTTGGTACTTCTAATTGATCTCAAAACATACCATCGAAATCATTATTAGTTTAAATTTTTTAACTAAATCAGCTTTTTCTCTTAGTCATTTCTACCAAGGAATGAAAAAATCTATTTTGGTTTAAGTCATATATATTTTCAATATAAATGTCAAAAGACATTCAATGGTATGCTTTAAATTTTTACTTATATAAATTATATTTCAATAAAAGATTTTACAGGCAGAATACATTTATTGGAAGAGTGTGTCAAAAGGAAGCATATTTGTGGGCTAGAGAGTGTATTTAATGCATTGAATGCAATGCTAGGATAGACTGGAAAAAGTGGCTGGAGTCATAGTGCAAAGACATTTGGAAAATCAATGGTAATTATAAAGGAAAATCGTAAGCCTGATAGGACAGGCTAATAAATCTTTTGTGATTGTGGTAAAGTAAACATAACATCAATCATTTTAACTCTTTTTAAAGTGGTGCTCACATGGTACCACTTTGGGACCCCAGCTCTCACAAGACCATGTCCCGCCATGGGGCCCAGAAGCCCCTGAATCTCCATATCCCTAAAGCCCCATTTACATTTCATGCCCATAGCTGGGGCCAAGAGGAGAGCCACTGGCGGAGACTTCACCCTCTCACATCCCAGCCAAGGAGCCGCTGAACACCTTCACATGCCTCAAAAAAGAAAAAATTCCATTGCTGGTAACTTCCACTGGTGCAGGCTACTGTAGGACCAAGCAGGAATGGAGTGCATGCCTAGCACATGTCCCCCAGCCGGTTACCTGTGGCTGTTCACACTGAAAGCAACCCTGTTCCCCCCAGAGGCAGGGACACAGCACAGTCGCTGCTGCCCCCACATGGGCATTCCACTGGCAACCTGAGGATCACCCCACCCCTGCCTACCACAGCCATGGCTGAAGGAAGCCACGGAGGACAGGTTCACCCAGCCTGGCTTCACCCTCCAAGTACCAAAGCACACCGCTGAAGGAGTCATATGGATTTTACACTACTACATGCACTCAGAATAAAAGCCAAAAGGCATCATGTCCTATGCCCCAGAAAGAACTTGGCACAGTGTTATACCAGTAGGTTTTAAAAAGAGTATCCCATCTAGTACATTTGATGGTAATTTGACTTGCATCCAAAGTGGAGTACCTGATAACAGAGGGTGTCAGATAACCAAGCTCATTTGTATACTTTTATTGCCCCACAAAATTTAAAGACTGGTGTTATTCACAGATGGGGTTGGGATAGAATCTGTGGCCTCCCAGCCTGGAGTTTGCTGTGTTTTTTCTTCCTGTCACTTCCACATCTCCAATTTATATGTCCCTGCTGGTCCGTGGGAACAGAACAGGCCATGAAAGGACTTTGATCCATTTCTGGCAGCTATAGGGCTTGGTTGTGTCACCAAACCACATCAGTCCAGACTTTTGGTCTATCAAGCAATCTTTAGTGAACTAGGGGAGAGAGTGAACTACCAAAAGTAGCACGAGCCTGGCTTGGGAGCTACCCATCACATCAGGTGATTTGACAACCACTGGTATCATGAGGGTTAATGTCAGCACCATCTACAATCTTTGTAAGAAGTGCAAAAATGTCATTTGTGGAATCAAACCACAGAGTCTGATCACAATACTGTTTTAGTATGTCACCCAGAAAACATCCAACATTATCCCTGTTTTCAAGGGAGAGAGAAAAATTCCTTTCTAGTGCCTTTACCTGAGTAAAAGAAATTCATGAGCTTCAGCAGAGGTGTTTCTGGGTCCAGTGGACTCACCAACAGGAGGAGAAGAAGTGTGACCTTTTTCCTCTGGTTGTGGATGTCACATCTTGTCACACATTCATCTTCCAGTCTGGTTCCACCAGACACTTACATTGGAAGAAATAAAAATAAGTTCAGGTTTTCGTTTTTTGTTTTTTGTTTTCTTTTGTATGGTTTAGATGCTGGCATAACTAGCAATTAGATTAATTAGTTATTGTCACCAGGGTTTGAATGACTGATGAGAAATGACGGGTCTGTGTCTGACCTGGTGGAAAAATGCAAGGGTTACTGAGAGCAAGTCATAGTTTGAAAGAAGAGGCATAGTGGAAGATTAAAGAGAGTGGAATAGGCTGAGACATTCTCCACTCAGCTTCCATGATGCAATTCTTGAAGGGGGAGCCTTAAAAAAAGAAGTGTTTAAAAAGGACCATAGTGGGAGATGATTAAATGACAAAAAAGAATATACAGATGAAAAACAGGGTTCCTTGATCTACAATGTAAGGAAAAAACTATCTACTTAACAAAGTCATCTACTTCAGGGGCCTGAGAACTGGCCCTGGAAATCCTTACTTTCAGGTCACTTGTAGGGGTCATCCTCCAATTGTCTCAGTGTAGTTTGGCATGGTTCATGTGAATCCAGATTTTATTTTTATTTTTTTTGGCAGCATAAGTACACATCTTGTCACACAGTTTATAAGGGCCTTCCAAGGGCGGTGATGGTGCATATCTTGTTCTAAAACTTTAATATACACACGATCTCTTGGTCAGACAGGATGACCACACTTGTTACCTGATGAGGGCCATATTCATATTACTTGTTGATTACATGCTCTAAGCATGTGAGTTAGCATCTTTATGTAGCTAGTCATCAGCACCAAATTGTTTGCTTAAAGCCCAATAGTGTTCAGTCAGCTCAGTGGTAAAAGGTTTATGGGTGGCATGTTGGTAAGCATGGGATGGCAAAACACTATTTTAAAAGGGGATAAACAATATCTCCTAATTGGAGCATTCTGCGGGGCTTTTTTGTCTTTTTTTTTTTTTGAGACAGTGTCTCATTATGTCGCCCTCAGTAGAGTGCTGTGGCATCACATCTCACAGCAACCTCAAACTCTTGGGCTTAAGCAATTCTCTTACCTCAGCCTCCCACGTAGTTGGGACTACAGGAGCCCACCACACTCTTGGCTATTTTGTTGTTGTTGTTATCATTGTTGTTTAGCATGCCCAGGCCAGTGTGAACCCACCAATGCTAGTGCATACAGCCAGTGACCTAACCACTGGCAAGCCTTGTTTTTGCATTTTTAATTTTTCATTGTTTCTTTCTTCAATTGTAATGGATCCATTTTTGCTACAGTTTTTCTCCTCCTTGTATCCTTTTTTTTTTTTCCACAATTTTTTTCACTTAGGGTAATTTCTTGTTTTGTTCTATTATATTTTTTTTCCATTTTTCTTTCTTCAGTAATAAGGGTTCTATTTTTGCTACAGTTTTTCTACCCCTTTTATTCCTTCTTTCCTTTCCACTTCTCTACTTTTCTCTCTCTTTGTAAAGATTTTTCTACTTTCCTTGTCTTTCCCATTTCTTAAGCTGATTAAAGCCATCAGTCACAAACTTACAACTAATATTATACTGAATGGAGTAAAACTGAAAGCTTTTCCACTTATAACTGGAACTAGAAAAGGATGTCCACTATTTTCACCACTATTCAACATAGTTCTAGAAGCTCTAGCCAATGAAATCAGGCAAGAGAAGGATATAAAGGGCATCCAAATTGGGGCAGAGGAGGTCAAACTCTTGCTCTTTGTTGATGATATGATCTTATACTTAGAAAACCCCAGACACTCAACAAAATTCCTGGAGGTGATCAAGAAATACAGTAATGTCTCAGGGTATAAAATCAATGTCCACAAATCAGTAGCCTTTGTATACGCCAATAACAGCCAGGTTGAGAAGCTAATCAAAGGCAATTCCCTTCACAATAGTCTCAAAGAAAATGAAATACCTAGGAATATACCTAACAAAAGAGGTGAAGGACTTCTACAAAGAGAATTATGAAATTTTAAGAAAAGAAATAGCAGAATACATTAACAAATAGAAGAATATACCATGCCCTTGGCTGGGAAGAATCAATACTGTTAAAATGTCTTTACTACCCAAAGCAATATATGGATTCAATGCAATTCCCATTAAAATACCAACATCATACTTTGAACAACTGTACAAAATAGTTCTTCATTTCATATGGAACCAGAAAAATAACTGTATAGCAAAGGCAACTTTTAGTAATATAAACAAAGCCAGAGGCATCATGCTATTGGATTTTAGGTTATATTACAAGAACACAGTGATCAAAATAGCATGGTATTGGCACAAAAATAGCAACATAGGCATATGGAGTAGAATAGAAAACCAAGAGATGAAAACATAGCCATTAGATCTTTGAAACCAAACAAAAGCATGCAGTGATGAAAAGAATCTCTATTTAACACATGGTCCTATGAGCACTGGATAACCACATGTAAAAGACTGAACCTTGACACACATGTTTCACCACTTACGAAAGTTGACTCAAGATGGATAAAAGATTTAAATACAAGACATGAAATGATAAGAATCTTAGAAGAAAGCATGGGAAAAACTCTTGATGATGTCAGACTGGGGAAAGATTTAATGAAGACGACTTCAATGATAATCATAATAACAAAAATAAATAAATAAATGGGACTTAATTCAGTTGAAAAGCTTCTGTACAGCTAAGGACACAACAATTATGCCAAAAAGACAGCCTTCAGAATGGGAAAAGATATTTGCATGGTATGATTCTGACAAAGGGTTGATAACTAGAATCTACAGAAAACTCAAATTAATCAATAAAAAAACAATTCTATCTACTATTGGGCAAGAGATATGAACAGAACCTTTTCTGAGGAAGACAGATGAATGGCTAAAAAACATTTGAAAAAATGTTCATTGTCTCTAATTATAAGAAAAATGCAAATTGAAACTGCTCTGAGATATCACCTAACCCCAATGAGAATGGACAACATCACAAAGTCTCAAAGCTGCAGATCCTGGTATGGGTGTGGAGAGAAGGGAACACTTTTACACTGCTGAAGGGACTGGAACTCATACAACCTCTTTGAAAAGAAGTATGGAGAATTCTCAAAGAACTTAAATTAGACCTCCCATTTGACGACACAATCCCAATACTAAGCATCTATCCAGAAGACAAAAAATCATTTTATCATAAGGACATTTGCACTAGATTGTTTATCATAGCTCAATTTACAATCACCCAAACGTGGAAGCAACCTAAATACCCACCAAATCAGGAATGGATTAACAAACTGTAATATAGGTAGACATTGGAATACTATTCAGCCTTTAAAAAGATGGAAACTTTACATCTTTTGTATTAACCTGAATGGAGTTGAAGCACATTCTTGTTAGTAAAGTATCACAAGAATGGAGAAGCAAGGATCCAATGTATTCAATGCTAATATGAAGTCAGTACATGATCTAATACATGCCCCACATAAAAGGGGCAAATCAAATCAATTCCAGGTGAGGGGAGAATAATGAGGGGGGGAGAGGGAGGAGCGATGGGGATGGGTGTGTTTCCACTTAATGGGCACAATGTTAGGGTGTATGGCACACGTCTTAGGGGCAGGACACAAATATAAGAGGACTCGACCTAACAAATGCCAACATTGTAACCTATTTCTTTGAACCCTCAAATTAGCCTGAAATTTAAAAAAAGATCCATCTTTTGGTCATTAAGGACAATGCTATATTTATTCTAAAAGCAACTCAGTCTAGTGTCTCTTTATATTAATAGACATCCCTGGTGACAATTTTCTAGGGTTAGCCTGTAAAGGGTACAGAGAAGGCAGTTCAATCCAATGTCTCTTCATATAAAGGACAGTTTCCAAGATTCCAAAAAATTCACTCTCAGAAATAGACAGGATAACAAAGAGGGTAGGATCTTTTAAGACAAAGACTTCCTCTAGAACTTGTCATGCTCAGTACAAAGAGTGTGCTGCTTAGAATCTTATGTGTCTCGTACCCCAATCTTGTCAGACTGGCTGCCTGGCATGTTCCTAAAGAAACATATCCCCGACTTGGTGGAGACTAAGGAGAGAATTCTCAGTCACAAGACAAGCTCAGGGACGTGAAAAGGGTGAGAGGGAAACCTCAGATGGTTTTCGTTTTCAAGAACCTGCAGTTATGTTTGTCTTGACAGATGCCAGTCCAGTCAGAACCATCTAACTGGCTAGTCTGCAGGGCCAGCTCAGACATCAGGTTCATGGGATGCTAGGTCTTTCCTCTACCCTATTGTAACACTCTTCCTGACAAACATCACAGAAAGACAATCAACAAAAGAATAATAACAAGCAATAACAACACGAAAAAGTATTTCTGAGAGGAGATGGAATCAAACAATATGAATAGTTATTCACCACAAAGTACCATAAAATATAGCAATACCAGAGTCACTCATAAGACTAGTCACCCACAGAAACTTTTCTCTCATTAATCTTAAACTTGGAAAGGACAATGATCTTTTATCATCTGCTCAACTGGAGACCACAGAGAGTGAAACTGGAAGTCCAACTGGTAAGTAAGGAATCCTAGCATTTTGCTGGCTGGTCAGAGTTCCAATTTTCCTCAATGCAGCTTTTAGTACAGCAGAGCTGCTTTGAGAGCCTGCCCACTGTGTCAAACTGTAATGGTGAAGGGAAACTTGTTCTTTTCCCCCAAAAGTTTACTGAAAGACTAACTTAAAATTAAGGCAGATTAATAAGAGAAATGTTTATTTCTAAATACCACACATGGGAAGAATCACAAGAGTGATTACTCAGTATCCCAATTGGATCCAATTATTTTTAGACCTGCTTTTTTAGAGGGGAAAAGTAAATGAGCAGTACAGATAATTTTGTTTAGGGGAACAAAAAATGGTGTTAGATAGGACCAATAAATGAGGGAAACTGATGGACTTGTAAGTTAATCTGACAGACAGGTATTATGTTTTAAATGATTTGGACCCAGACTGTTTGCATTCTTGATCTTCTTTCCTAGATATGTTGAAATAATAGGGAGAGGAAGGGAAGTCAATTGTTCGCTTTGATTTTCTGATCCAGTCAGTCAGTTCAGTTTATGCAGATAGAGGCAGAGCGTCAATGGCCTGTTAACCTCTAAGGACCTTAATCTAAAATATTCTTTACACCAAAGAGTCATATTTTGGGGTCAAATTTCTTGAGCTCCGTCAATAGTAACATAAGGAAATAAGAAAAAAATAAGGAAATATGAAACCTCTAAAGCAGTGGTTCTCAACCTTCCTAATTGCCACATTGTTACAAAAGGAACAAAGGGCTTGTGACCCACAGGTTCAGAATTGCTGCTCTAAAGGAACATAATAATTCTCCAGCAATAGATCCCAATCAAAAATATATTTATAAATCCTGGAAAAGGAATTCAAAATAATGATATTAAATCTCAGGACATATACAAGAATTCTGAAAAACAATATGGAGAAATCAGAAAACAATTTAATATATGAACAAGAAACTTACCAAAAAGATAGATGCCATAAAAAAGAACTAAGCAGAAATTCTGAAAGTGAAGGACTCATTGAATGAAATACAAAATGCATTCAAAAGCTTCACAATACACTAAATCAAACAGAAGAAAGAATCTCAGAACTTAAAGGTAGATATTTTGAAATAAACCCAGTCAGACCAAAATGAAGGGAAAAAATGAATAAAGCATAAGTGATAAAAAGCATCAGCAAGTGACCACATTTTTTATTTTTCAGTGTCCCAGAAGGCAACAGAAAATGAAAGGCTTGGAAAACCTGCTTAATGGAATTTAAGGGAATAAATAAAAACATCCCAAGTTTATGAGATATTTAGACATACAGATATAGGAGGCTCAGAAATCCCCAAATAAATACAATTAAAAAAAATCTTCTCCATAACATATCATAGTCAAACTGTGAAAAGTAAAAGACAAATAGAATTCTACAAACAGCAAGAAAAAAGTGTCTAGTCATTTATGACACAGCCCCTATCAGACAAAAAGTAGATTTCTCAGCAGAAAATCTGTCAGCCAGGAGGGATGAAGTATTTAAAGTGCTGAAAATTTCCAGCCAAGGATACCATATCCCGTAAAGTTATCCCTCATAACAAAGAAGAAATACAGTCTTTCCCAACAAGCAAAAGCTGAGGGAATTCATCATCGCTGGACTGAACTGACAAGAAATACTTAAGGGATGTTCTACAACCAAAGGAAAGAATGATGTCTATCATCGAAACACACGCAAAAATATACAAACCACTGGTTGATCAAACATACAAACAAGGAAAAGAAAAGACTCAAAAGCTGGGCGCAGTGGCTCACACCTGTAATCCTAACACTCTAGGAGGCTGAGGTGAATGGATTGCTTGAGCTCACAGGTTCAAGACCATTCTGAGCAAGAGTGAAACCCCTGTCTCTACTAAAAATACAAAAAACGGAGGCAAAAGGATTGCTTGAGCCCAAGATTTGGAAGTTGCTGTGAACTATGATGTTGCCATGGCACTCTACACTGAGTGACAGCTTGAGACTCTGTCTCAAAAATAAGTTAATTAATTAATTAATTAATTAAAATAAAATGTCAGGATTTTAAAAAAGAAAGAAAAAAAAGTTACCACTACAGAAAACCCCAAAACCACAATGACAAATAATAAGAGAGAAAGTAAGGAACAAATAATATGCAAAAAACCATAAATCAATTAATAAAATGACAGGAATATACCCTTATATCAATAATAACCTTGAATATAAACAGATTAAACTTCTCACTTAAAAGATACAGACTAGCTAAATACATAAAAGAAAAAGTAACCCAACTGCAAGCTACCTACCAGAAATTTACCTCACCTGGAGGGGAGGGGCAAGATGGCCGACTAGAAACAGCTTCCGACAGAGGCTCCTGTCCAAAAGGAAGGGTAGCATCCAGAAACTGCCCAGTTGAGCTGAAGACTGGGAGCCTAGCCGAGAGAGAGAGAAGTGATAACTGCAGGTCACCTCTGCTGAGGTAAGCCGCAACTCCAAGAAACAAAGCTTCAGACAGAAAATTGAACTAAAGTTTTCTGCCATTCTGAATTTCCAGTACACCCTTCCCCCCTTACTGTACGAACCAGAAGCCTAAGCCCTGCTGAAACTGAGGGAGGAGGACTTGAGCAGCGCCCACGCACCTTGTCTGCCGGACCAGGCAGCCCTCCAGGTAAGAGACTCTGGGCGTCACTGAGCCCTCTCCAGCTCCCAGGCCAGGGACTCTGCCTAGAACTGTGGGGCTCCACTCCACACCTGGGCGCGCCCCCCATCTGCCCTGGCCAGGGACTCCACAGGGACTTCCGTGCAGCTCCGATCTGTACCCCGCCAGGCCTTGGCAGCCACGGACTCCACTGGGCCTCAAACCGCCACCTGCTGGGACCCCACTCACCTGCTATCTGTGCCTCACTGGGCCTCGGCTCTTGGCCCTCTGCCCACAGTGGCCAGGGACTCTGCCAGGACCCCTGCACAGCTCCGATCCGTGCCCTGCTGGGCCTCACAGGGACTCCACTGGGCTGCAACCAGGGACTCTGCCAGGACCCCCACATGGCTCTGATCTGCACTTTGTCTGGGCCTCGATCTGCCGCCCACCGCTTCCAGGGACTCCCTGGGAACACCATGCGGCTCCGCACTGCCCACTGCCGGATTCCACCCTCTGCCCGCACTGGCCAGGCCTTTGCCTGCCTTCCTGGGCCAGGAGCTCCAGGAGCTGCACAACCTGCATCCTCCTCTACCCTCTCTGCCTCCGCACGGGCCCTGCCCATCTGGTCAGGGACTCCAGAGGGCACGCAACCAGTGCCCTCCCTCCAGAGCCCTCCTCCCAGCCAGAGACTGCTGGAGGCATGGGCTCCCTTTGCCATGGCTACTCGGTGCCAGGCACTCCCAGAACCACGTGCACCATCCCACACCCTGCTGCTGGATCCAGGCGTGCCACACCCTGGAGCTACTCCCACAGCCAGAACTCCCTGGCTGGGGCAGTCCTAGAGGAGCTACACAGGGTCCCTCCCTACAAAGATCCAGCAACAACAGAGTGATCCTGCCAGGGTCTGATCTGGGAGAGACACCTCCCCAATTCTGAGGACAGTCACAAGCAACAGTGAAAAACAATCATGAGGTGGAATCAACAGAAAAACTCTGGAAATATGAATAATCAGAGTAGATCAACTCCCCCAAGGAACAACAAGGCAGATACAGCATAAGATCCTTTGCATAAGCAAATGACTCAGATGTCAGAAATAGAATTCAGAGTCTGGATAGCAAATAAGAACAGCAGAATGGAGGAAAAGATGGAATTAGAATTTCAAGCAGTAATCCAAAAGATGTCTCAAGAATTCAACGAATTCAAAGACAAAATGGCCAAAGATTTTGACACATTGATACAAGAAGTTGCAGCCCTCAAAGATCTGAGAAATACGGTAGAATCCCTCAGTAACAGAATGGAGCAAGCAGAAGAAAGAATTTCCAACATGGAAGACAAAGCTTTCAAATGCTCCCAAACTTCCAAAGAGGAAGAGAAATGGAGGGCAAAAACAGATCACTCTCTCAGAGAGCTCTGAGATAATTCAAAGAAAACCAATATTCGCCTTATAGGGATCCCTGAAAGTGACGAAGTGCCTTCACAAAGTGCCGAGTCTCTTCTTCATGAGCTTATGAAAGAGAACTTCCCAGACATGCCAAGAGATTCTGAAATTCAGATAGCAGACAGTTGCAGAACTCCAGCACGACTTGATCCAAATAAGACATCCCCCAGGCACATCATAATCAATTTTACTAAAGTTAATATGAAGGAGAAAATTCTGAAGGCAACCAGACGTAAGAAAACCTACATAACCTACAAGGGGAAGAATATTAGAATAACTGCGGTTCTCTCTGATGAAACCTTTCAAGCTAGAAGAGGTGGTCATTGACTTTTAATCTCCTAAAACAAAGTAACTTTCAACCCAGGATCCTGTATCCAGCTAAACTGAGTTGCATTTATGATGGTGAAATTAAATACTTTAATGACATTCACATGTTGAAGAAATTTGCCTCAACTAAATCAGCTCTCCAGGATATTTTCACACCTATCCTTCATAATTACCAACGCAATCCTTCACCACAAAAGTAAACTCAATCAGAAAATTTATCAAATTCCAAGTTCCACAGTGGCAAAAGGATTAAAAATGTCCACCGGACTTTCAAAAAACTCCATACCCAAAATTCTACCAGGCTTATCAATATTCTCAATTAATGTGAATGGTTTAAATTATCCTCTAAAGAGGCACAGATTGGCTGACTAGATACAAAAACTCAGGCCAGATAATTGCTGCATACAAGAATCTCATCTTACCTTAAAAGATAAATATAGACTCAAGGTGAAGGGATGGTCATCCATATTCCAGGCAAATGGAAAATAGAAAATAGTAGGTGTTGCAATCTTATTCACAGATACAATAGGCTTTCAACCAACCAAAATAAGGAAGGAAAAAGATGGACACTTCATATTTGTTAAAGGTAACACTCAATATGATGAGATTTCAATTATTAATATTTATGCACCCAACCAGAATGCACCTCAATTTATAAGAGAAACTCTAACAAACATGAGCAACTTGATTTCCTCCAGCTCCATAGTAGTTGGAGATTTTAACACCCCTTTAGCAGTGTTGGATAGATCCTCCAAAAAGAAGCTAAGCAAAGACATTTTAGATTTAAACTTAACCATTCAACATTTGGATTTAACAGACATCTACAGAACATTTCATCCCAACAAAACTGAATACACATTCTTCTCATGAGCCCACGGAACATACTTCAAAATTGATCACGTCCTAGGTCACAAGTCTAACCTCAACAAATTTTAAAAAATAGAAATTATTCCTTGCATCTTCTCAGACCATCATGGCATAAAAATTGAACTCAATAACAACAGGAATCTGCATACTCATACGAAAACATAGATGCTAAATAACCTTATGCTGAAGGATAGATGGGTCTTAGACGAGATCAAGAAGGAAATTACCACATTTTTGGAACAAAACAACAATGAAGACACAAATTACCAGAACCTCTGGGATACTGCAAGAGGGAAATTTCTAAGAGGGAAATTTATAGCACTGCAAGCCTTCCTCAAGAAAACAAAAAGAGAAGAAGTTAACAACTTAATGGGACATCTCAAGTAACTGGAGAAAGAAGAACATTCCAACACCAACCCCAGCAGAAGAAAAGAAATAACCAAAATTAGAGCAGAATTAAATGAAGTTGAAAACAAAAGAGTTACACAACCCATCAATAAATCAAAAAGTTGGTTTTTTGAAAAGGTCAATAAAATAGATAAACCTGTGGCTAATTTAACCAGGAAAAAAAGACTAAAATCTCTAATTTCTTCAATCAGAAATGGTAAAGACAAAATAACAACAGACTCCTCAGAAATTCAAAAAATCCTTAACAAATACTACAAGAAACATTACTCTCAGAAATATGAAAATCTGAAGGAAATGGACCAATACTTGGAAGCACGTCACCTATCAAGACTTGGCCAGAACATAGTGGAAATGTTGAACAGGCCTATATCAAGGTCTGAAATAGCATCAACAATACAAAATCTCCCTAAAAAGAAATGCCCAGGAACAGATGGGTTCACGTCAGAATTCTACCAAACCTTTAAAGAGGAACTAGTACCTATATTACTAAACCTCTTCCAAAATATAGAAAAAGAAGGAATACTACCCAACACATTCTACGAAGCAAAGATCACCTTGATCCCTAAACCAGGGAGAGACCCAACAAGAAAAGAAAACTATAGACTAATATCACTAATGAATATTGATGCAAAAATATTTAACAAGATCCTAACAAACAGACTCCAACAACACATCAAACAAATTATACACCATGAC